>JACMIF010002544.1:1562-17602 GCA_014805445.1 Diplogasteroides magnus | reverse complement strand
CCATATCTTCTTATAAAAAATTCCACTGGATTAGCTAAAGGTGGTTTTATTGTTCACTCGTCAAGGGCTCTCGAAAAATACATAGTAGGATCAAAAACCTCGAGACCGGTCCTGACCATCCCATTGTTAGAATTTTAAAAATTGATTTTCTGAAAATGTGAAAATGAGAAAATTGTAGCCATTCTCTTTAACGTAAGTCTATAACCATATTAGGTTTTCGTTTTGAGTATGGATGGACCACCCGGGTGGTGGAAAAAATTGGGCTCATATGGTTAAGTTTGAAAGGAGTTTTGATTTTTTGAGTAAATCCTATCAATAAAATGTTCAGATGTCGATATCTTGAGAAATACGGTATATAAAGATTGTCTGATGCCTTGAAAAGACTATTTTATGCAATTGTAAAAAAAATCTGACTTTTCCGTCTAAAAATGTAAAATAGAAGAGAATTCACCTCCTTCGACGACTCCGCCATGGCATTAACCATTGTTTCTCCACGTTACAATGATTCTGTCAGTGCCATGCATCTTCTTATATGCCTCGTCTGTATGACCAGGGGCTGAGCCTCTACACTGCACTTCCCTAGTTATGAATTGTGCCAATTTTGTAACTGTGAATCGCATCAATCAATTAACACGTTCCGAGGAAAATCATAAAACTAAACAAATAACTCAAAAATATTTTTCTAAAACATATTCGTTCAATAGAAAATGTGCACTTCGTGAAGAGTGCGGTATGTTTACTTATGAGACAAATCTGATAGGTAGAGATTGCATCAGATGCTTGTCGCAGCGAAAAGTTAACCCCATAAGAAACTCTGTTACCTGACAACAATTATGTAGTACTTTGAAACCCTCTTTGAAAAAGGATAAGGGACAGGAAAAAAAACATTTCATTTGCCCCTAAGAATTTAGAGAATCATCAAGCACGGCCATCATCCTCTTAGCGTTAGTGACGGCTGGACTATTGTAATTTGTATCTCTATTCTCCTCACTGACGCACTGCACTCCGCGTTCGAAGCGTATGTCCTGTTGATCGCTGAGGTACATTCATCCACTTCTTAAAACATTTGGCTTCTTACTTCTTACTAATAGGCTAAAGCTAAACCAAATTTAGCTTTACTGAGCAAGTTGAGTCTATCGGCATTCATGATTGATTGATTATCTCTCCTTACCGTCTTTATTTCGCCTAAAATAGTTTCATTTCACAAGCACATGGCTGCAATTGAGGATGGGAAGGCAGTCTACGGAACTCGACTGCAGATTCTCGTCTTCTGAAATCCGATCATGTCTTAATTAATAATATGTTTATCGCATGGTTAAATTTCGTGATCAAGATTATTTACAGTAAGCAATGCACATAATTTCATTTCAATAACCGGCGTAGGATTGAATAAGAATGATTATTAATTAGCAGGGAAAAATATGATGTTTGATGAGATTTGCAAATGATTTGGGGCTGCGGGAATTTATGAGATGTGAAGGGAGACTGTTCCAATCTCTAATGGCTCTACAAAGAAATGATCTTTGATGAAGAGAAGTTTTTGATTTGTACAAAATTATCCGTTGTGAGTGTCCACGAGTGTAACTTGATGTGGGTATCTTATTGTACATTGAGGAAAGGGAGGGCAAATAACCGAGGATGGATTTGTACATTAGAACGAGATCCGCAATTCTTCAATTGATTCCCTGCATCGAAGTTTACCTTTGTGTTGAATTGCATCGCATTGATAAACCCAACCTTGCCTACATCAAACACTTTGTTACTGTTTTTCCAATTTGCAATAATGGCTCCTTGTTCATCCTCTTCACGGCATTTCGAAGCCGCTCCTCTCATGTTGTGGTAGAGGGGGTATTGGGCTGAGATAGCGATCAGCTCAGTCTCGTCTTTCTTCTCACATTGCTCAGTTTAGTGCAGCGGTCGGAATGTCCAAGGCTAAGAAGCTTCAAGACGTAGTCTTCGAGAAGGTCGACCCCAAGGTTTGTGTTTGTGGTGATATTCCAATAGGTATAAGAAGTTTGTTAACAACTACTCTGGGCGTCTTCTATCCAATCGAACAACATTTAGCTTGGTGTCGTCTTCTTTGCTCTGCTCTTCGTCGCCATGTGTGTACTTCTCTTCTGCGTTGTAGACTCGAAACATGGGGTAACACAATTCGATTTCGATCCCTCTACAGATTCGCTTGATTTACATCGTCTGTTTCCACTGCAAGTAAATTGGCGAAAGACAAGAACGCCTTGAATATTTGCACCGTAATAGTGAAATGGACATACATATGAGCCATTATCGTCTTACAAGTAAATATATTCAGGATCAAAAGGTTATCACCGGCGGCTTTCTTGCTTCTCACATTATCGCTGCCGTGGTCGTCCTCTACTCAATCTTCGTACGTTCCACTCGACTGCTCCGCGTCTTCTACATTCTTGTGGTGAGATCTGAACTACATTCAGAACGGGTGAAGGCTAATAGCGCCGTGGACACTTGTACCATTATAGTGAAATATAATAGAATGGTGAAAATAGTGGCGAATATGTCCATTTCACCACTACATATGGCTCAAAGTCCACCTTACACCTGTATCTCATCCCAGCACAAACAATTTCAGGTCATTGATCTCTCCGTATTCACGTACTTTACGATCGTCGTGGTGAGTTGAACATCTTTTCTGAAATATCATGGCTAATTACAGTTATTCTGTCTCAATACCAAGACCTTTATGAACGAGAACAACAGATATTGGGTTGGAGAAATGCTCTTCGAAAACGCATTTGGAGTGTTCCTGTGGCTCGTCATCGCATCGCTCTTCATTGCTTCACTTTTGACAGTGAACAAGGCTACTGAGTCAATGGCCAAGGTGAACTGACTGTACGATGTAGAGTGTGATTGAGATTCAAATACCGAATTAGTAGTATGAATTGATGCTCGAGCTTTCAGTTGATACTAGGGTGGACAAAGGAAGCATTTTCGCTTTCTTAAGCAGGTCGAGCGGTCATTCGTTAGGGAAGTCTTCCCTAACGAATCATTCTTAGGGAAGACTTCCTTTAGACCGGCCTTCCAGTCAAGAATGAAGGGAATTTTTAGGGAAGACTTCCCTAACGCATCATTCTTAGGGAAGACTTCCTTTAGACCGGTCTAGTCGGCCAGGAATGAAGGAAGTCTCCCTTACGTGCTTCCTTTGTTCGCCCTAGTTGATACAGCTGGAGGGATTGTGCACAGGGAGAAATGGAGAGATCGAAAGCAAGCTTCAGCTTTAGGAATGGTTACTAGAAGAAAGAATGAATGATGACAATGATTTCAATAGCCGCTTGTAACTGTGGTTGCAATTACGTGATTCAAGCTTTAGTTTCAGAATACAATGTGCACCCAAACTGACGATAATCGCAGCCGATGCAGCACGATGTCGAAGTGTGAACAGGCTTCCATCACTTCAATCAGAGCACCTCATTCACCGATTCCGTGAATACTGTTCGATGGCATGAATTCATGAACCGATAAAATAAAGCATTCAAAGACATAACAAGTTCTCGTCATTCAATTTTCTTCCTTCTTGAAAGCGGAAGCGGTGCTCTTCCGACAAAATTTATTCGAGCTGCTATTACTTTATTGTACTGGCTGAAAGAGCGGGAGAATAACATCGAGGAGGAAAACGATTGTTTCTGCGGAATTAGGTGTGATTAAAGGGTGGTTACATTTGGTACATATTAGCAGCTGTGTTGAAGCATCACATTTTACCTTTACATTTGGGCAAAATATTTTTCTAAGATGACTAATCTTGATGGGGGAAGCAACAACGTGAACATGACAATAGAGTAGAGACAATAGAGTCGCATTATGGAACCACTTTCACATGTGCTTTCATTCGACCGGTCGTCTATGGTGAGTAGAGACTAGGGATCGGATTATGGTACGTTATTGACAGCCGTCCATTGTCTAATTTTAATTCCTAGCGGTCTTCTTTGCGAAGTGAAAGACGACAACTAGGAGTGAAAATAGGCGGCAAGAAATTGGCAGCTGTCAATAACGTTACATTTTCTAGTAGAGACCGCCAATCGCACTTCGTTCGCACCTCGAAGTGCATTTCATTTCTCCAAGTAGTTCGGAGCGGTTGTCTATCAGTTGAGAGAGACAACCACGCCGGATGATGACTTAGAGAAATGGAATGCACTTCGAATTGCGACCGAGCTGCGATTTGCGGTCTCTAATGGTGAGCGAGAGAGAATGATTCATCCTTGATCACGGACGACAAACGTACCATAATGTCTTCCCTACAATCGAGCCTATGAACAATTTCACGCCCCAGACAAATCAGTATTTTTTATTCAAGATCAGAAGCTTTGCCATGTATGACTCTCGTAAGCATAATATCAGACTGATAATGAGCCCCTATTTTATCTTCTCCTTGAAATATCGAAACCTCTCTTCTATTGCTTTTCCTCGTGGAGATATTGACAAGAGATTGCGATCGGCTCATTCTCTCCATTCTTCTCACATTGCTTCGGTCGTGTACAGCTGAATATGTTCCCTGCTGCCAAGAAAAACAAGGCTTTGTCCAAGGTTCGAATTTTCAAATCCTTCATCTGCTGTTGTAAACAGGCTCAGATTGGACAATTTTAGTTCCTTGCCGCGTTCACTTCTATCATCTTCGTCATTGGCTATGGTGCTGCGGTCGTAAGTGATGGAACTGTGACTGATGAGGTTTGTTTCCCTGATTATGAAAATTGATCGCATGAATTTACTTTCAGACTGCGAGATTGGTTATTCTCCTCGTTGCCTCCATTTCTACTTCAACCTGGCGGTTGGTACTCGTACATCATGACAATAAAGACGTGACGTTTTGTAACTGTGCGGAACTTTTTCTGAACATTATGCTAGTCACGAAATAGTTCGCATCCGTGCAGTTTCAGAAAGAAAGCCCCAAAACGTCACTTTTCCAACACATATGCATAGACGCTTTATCATCCGTCCAAAAATGTCCTTTCAGTTCCTCGAGTCCATGGTGATCCACTTGTTCCTCGTCGGTTCTGTGAGTTCTTTGCACTTCTTTTTCATTCATGTGAAGATCTCGAAGCCATAAGCCTACGGACACAAATATTTCTCAAAAGAAAAAGGCCGCGCTAAAAAATCTCGCATTTTATTTTTATATTCGATTTCTCCAGCCAATCCACTAATAACAGCAACGAAGAGTGGCAGAAATTCAACAGTTTCAGGGCTGTGTCTTCGCTTACCAGATCATCATGTACAGCAACAACAAGTTCGACGATGCTCTCTCTGTGTTGTTCACTGGTTTTCTCGTACTCGGAGGAGTCGGAGGAATTCATGCAATGGCAAGCAGTTCGGCTGCAGAAGCTTTTGTGGTAGAAGATTTTGTGTAAAAATTTATTTTTCCGTACATATATGTATAAAGTATATAGTGAATGAATTTCGCGGAGCCATTCTTTATCATTTCAGAAGGCAGACTACAAGACTCTGAAGGACGAAGAAATTATGGACCTTGTGATGAAGGACTGCCTGATCTGTGTGTAATGTGCGGCCCCGTTCACTTTTTCCAATCTCACGAGTCATATCGATTTAGTCCCGTGAATCGATTCACATATCCTTAATTCAAAAACAGATTTGAATAAAGCATTCGCAGACACTCATCCATAATCGGTTACTACACAACGATTATGCCGGTGCGATTAGTACAGTCATTCCAACATTACAGTCTGGCATAGTCTCCCTGCCATTTCAAAGACAATCTTCTTTGCTCGAGATATTGAGGGAAGATAAGGATCAGTTGGATCTCAGTCTTCTTCTCGCAATCCTGTGAATCATACAGTTGTGGGACAAAATGTCCAGATCAAAAAGATGTCAAGACGCGGTGTTCGGCAAGATCGATCCTAAGGTTTGTGAATTATAAGTTCTTTGTAATCCACTCAGCAAACCATATTATAATATGGTTTGCTATAAATGTTCTAGCTTAGAATGAACCTAAATTTTCAAGGACATTTGGCGCTCAATTGAGAAATACAAAAAAAAATTGACCATTACATCTGAAATGGCTGCTTGCATTCCACTTTGAAACTTTCTTTCAGTTTGGTGTCGTATTCTTCGTTCTTCTTTTCGTTGCGGCTTCTATCGCCGTCTTCTTCAAACTAGCGGACCCCCGAAAAGAGGTTATTTACTATACTGTACCTAACGTATCTCACAATAGGCAACTAAACGTAGTAAAATGGGTTCCGATGATGTAGCACAATGTGTTGTTCAGGACCAAAAGGCGATTGCAATGGGATTCGTCGCCTCTCATGCTACTGTCGCTGTTCTGGTTCTATTCTCAGTCTTCACGCGTTCTCCACGAGTCCTCATTCTGTTCAACGTGCAAGTGGTGAAGCTTTTCATTCCTTAAAGACGTACTAATGCAGCCGAAAAGTCATTTACTTAGGGATACGGTCGTAACTAATCAGAAATTTCAAATCAACTGCTATCAATGGCCATTTCAGTACATCGACCTGTTCGTGATCACTTTCTTCACCGTTACATTGGTTGGTTTCCGATTTTTTTCTATTGGCAACATGTCGAAAGTACAGGGTCTCTGCTACAACTACGATGTCTACAATCGGAGCCGGTACTGGGTGTCGGAAATGCTCCTGAAGAGCGTGGGAGGAATGTTCCCATGGGGTCTCTGTGTCGCAATCGCTGTGGCTGCAACAGCGACAGCTCGAAAAACTCGATGGCCAGGGTGAGATCATCTTCAGATAAGATTATCATTCAAATATGAACAAAGAATTCTCATGTAGCAGTGTTTGGTCTACTTGTCACTAAATCGCCAATGTTTGACCATGGGATTAACGTACCATTTCAGAGGTCCACGTACACACAGACGGTTGACATGGGCGTGATGGCGTCCGATTGTGAGATGGTCTGAGGCTATCAGAAGAGAGTTTTTGACCAATCACGGCCTTATCTTTGTGAATTCTGTTCGATTCCACACATTCATTAACTTGTAAGGATAAATCAGTCAGTTGTTATGGATGTCATTGTGTGAGTCATCTTTTTCATCCAAACTACAGTCAAGAATTCAGTTCATCCACCTCCTCACTAGAAGATATTGATAGGAGATAAGGGTCACTTAGGACACTTCTTGACTCATCCTTCATCTCAGCGTCCCTCTCTATTGATGTTGTACAATGAATACACAGAAACTTACTGCATAATCAAATAATTACGACGCAAATGTCCATGACGCTGCCACATTTTCCCTCTCTTTTATTCGTTCTCGTTGGTCAGAGAATCAAAATCAAAACATGTCGAACGTGCAACAATAAAATTTTTGGCCACTGACCTGATATAAGCAATTGTGTGAAAATGTTCGTATAAAGTGCTATTGGAATTTGCGAAGCAAGTGATGATTCTGATCATTTGTGCATTCCTTGAAATATCACTAAGCGTGAGCAAAAATGTCTCCTTGCGCTTCGATGCACTTAATTTCGTTGAAGAGAAGCTCTGAGTACTGTATGATTGTTGTATTATTCCATTTGCAACCTTTCCACTCGTTGAGAGTGTGATCTTCGAGGTCGATCTTCTGATCATATCGATTATCAACAGTCAATGGGGCGTTTGTCTGAAGTACTGTTGAATCCATTTTAATTAATTTTACATGCAACTTCATCTGGTTTTCTCCAGTTTCTGACGTAGGGGTGCGATAGAGCTTCTTCAACTGAGATTCTTTCATTTGCGTCATATGCGAGCATATTACCCACGAGATCACGAGCCGAAGCGGCTAAAGGAACATTGACAATAGGAAGTGATGGAATAATCCGACAGTTCTGCTGAGTTCGTGGCTCTCCAGAGTTCGGAATGAAACGATCGTCGGGGAGAACCACTTCCATTGGAAGTTTGACCTCGTGTGGAAGACTGGTGATGTGTCTGAGAATGGGAGAATCAAAAGGATAAGGGCAATCTTTTCTCTTCTCCCAGAGGGACTTTTTTCTCTTCGAACCGTGCAGTTGATTTTAGTGATGGTCCAAGTGATTGGATGAATGTCGCATCAGGAGTTCCTCGAACTGCTATGATCTTATTCCATTGATCCAGTGAATTTATTCCCTTCAACGTCCTCAAATCTTCACTCTCCAAAGTTCATTCTCACCTTGAACAGGACTTCTCTATTGATGAGTTCAGCCAGAATGCATCCGATCGACCATACATCGGCTGAATGATTAGCTCCCCCTTCCTCTCAGAATCCTTCTCACCTTTCTCTGAATAACCCAAATTTAGTATGATCTCTGGCGCACGATACCATCTGAATCCATCAACAATTCCTTCAATGAAGACTTTAAACTGTACCTGGTAACAACGTATCCGGTCATCGCCAATGCATTGTCACTGGCAGTCAATCTCGCAAGTCCAAAATCCAGGACCTTCAGATGACAATTTTTATCAACGACGATGTTGGCCGACTTTAGATCCTGCAAGTAAACTTTCCTTTTTGTAGCCTGTGACATAATATTAGAGCTGAATATCGCGCTCACTCGCGAATCCGCATTGAACTCGTATCGAGATGCGCCAAGATTTCACGAGTGCGCGCGATATTAGTTTGCTTATGTTCCGGCACATGGTGCGTCTCTTCATCTCACTCTGTGTATGATGCACATTCTGTGCATATGGTTGACTGCGCAGAGCATTTGGTAGACGAGGAATGAGAGCGTCCTGTGAGTGAGAATGTCAGATGTGGGCTGATGAAGTCTCTGCAGAAGACTACCTTCAGTAATGCACTGTACCATATTATTGCCTGTTTGACTACTTATTCCTCATTTTTCAGTACTACTATTTATTTGAAGGTATACATTCTGTGAAACATAATTAATGAAGCCTACACTCAAAGTCGTCGTCATCAGTTCCATCACCAGATAGATCTCTTGGAAGTCGTGAAGATTCTTCTGCGGAGTGAAGGCTGAGATGAAGGAGATTATCTGAATTAGTCGGGTTTTTTTCCTGAATAGGTAATCAAGACATACATTGGGATGTTTGACAGAGGCTATGAGCGCCACTTCTCTGTATGCCCTCTTCAGATGTAGACATTGTGAGGATTGATTGAGATGAGGCAAGGGAATTTGCATCTTCTTAATGGCCATTTGAGTGTTTGTAACTGCGTCGTGGACTGAACTGAAAAATAACATTCGGTTCTGAATCTAATGAATGCATACATCACAGTTCCATATGCTCCACCTCCTTTGAACTCCAACACCGTGTATCGCAATGGAAGGACAAATTCACAGCTGTGTAAAGAGCAAGTCATAACCAAGCGCAATCAACAGCAAACAAACCTTTCTACTCCATTCTCGACTGGAATCTCCACAGTTGTTGAACGAAACCTTGTGGCATCAAATGACATCAATGTTCTTGAACAAATAATGAAAGAAGAAGAACTCATTCGGTAACTCTTTGAATTGGCCAACATTGTCCAATATAATATTTATGTAAAATGACGCAAATTTAAAATGCACTGGTGAGAAGTCGCGAAAACATATTGAGCAGTACAGAAGTAAAGGATTGGAAGGAAATTCCTAACTAAGTTATTGCAATGGTTTAGCAATTCTCTGCGGTGAGAAGAAGATAAGAGAATGGAAAAACAAAAAATGGAAGTAAGAGAGAGAAGGGGTGAAGTGGAGTGATATGATAGAGAGGAGAGGAGGAGAGTTTTTTTTTCCTTTCATTTGCTTTGATGAAGATTCTTCACTTGTTTTGGCAAGCTATGAACCCTGGCAAACTTATTTATGAACGAATTCATGTAGGAAACCACAGAAGAGACCGCATTAGGATACATTGGATGGCAAAGAGGGCCGAAGTAAAACATGGCTTTCACTGGATTCACACGGTTGTTGATAGTTCAAAAATCGATTTGATTGTCTAACAATTTCAATTCATTGAAGACCAACTCTGCATCAGAAATGTTGAGTTGGAGAGGATGATGTGTTGTAGTTTCGGCTGACCGTCAAACTCAAACAAATGTGCCACAATCACGTAAACACGAGAAAAGATCGGCTAGCAATCAACCCTTTCAATTGATGCAATTTGTAGTCGTTCAGATCAAAGATCATCACGATTTGCTGTCTGTGGTGTGCAGATTGATAAACCAGTGAGTGTTGTCATGCGATGAGTTCCTCAACCTATAATCCGTGTTAATCAATCAAAAATTCCTATATTCACTGATGATCATGGTAAAAAAAACTCAAAACTTTCCTATGCGACAACATTGAGTGCCCTTAATCTTATTTATCAATCAATTCAGAGGTCGGACTACAAGAATGATGAAGTCCTGGGCTTTATGACGTCAGATTGTATGATGAGTGTTAGATACGCGATCCAGTTCACTCGTGCCAATCTCAGACCGATTCATTCCCTTGAATCCTTAAACATATCTTTAATTTAAAAAAAAACAGCATCAAATAAAACATTCGAAGGCGGCCATCCGCTATCAGTTACTGCAAGGCTGTTATGCCACTCTAACTAGTACATCAGTCATTCAAACATCATAGCCTACCATTGTCTCCCTGTCATTTCAAGGCTTCTCTATCGTTGTTCGAGATGTTAACAAAAGATAAAGATCAGAGGGATCTTGGCTGTTTTCTCACTCTTCCGTGAATCATTCAGTTGTCTGGCAAAATGTCCAGAACAACGAGATGTCAAGACGCCGTGTTCGGTAGGGTGGATCCAAAGGTTTGTGAACCACAACATCCTTGTAATCCACAAGAATTGTTTTGTTTTAACGATGAATCTAAGAGACTTGATGGATAATTGAACCAATATAGCGAAATCAATTGAGTATTACATCTATCATGTCTATGGCAGCTTGCATTCTACAGTCAAAATGTCCTTTCAGTTCGGCGTCGTATTCTTCGCACTGCTATTCGTGGAGGCTTCTATCCTCGTCTTCTGTGTTGCGGACCCGTCACGCAAGGTTACATATCTACAGTATCTGACAGTAGTTAGTTGAGCACGAATGTGTTATGTATTATGCAGAAATTTTCATTCTTCAGGACCAGAAGGTGCTTGCAATGGGATTTCTCGTGTCTCACGTCACTGTCGCCATTGTGGTTCTATTTTCAGTCTTCGCACACTCCCCACGACTCCTCGTTCTCTTCAACGTACTTGTGGCGGGTTCTTTTCACATAATTTATGAAGATCGACTCATAAATTCCTATTTTACCTACATATAACATGAATTGGTGCATATATTCAGCCATTGCTCAATCAATTATTTTCTTCTTCAGTACATCGATCTGTTCGTGATCACTTTCTTCGCAGTCACATTGGTAAGTTTTCGAGTTGCTTCAGCAATATCGTCCCCACTTACAGGGATTCTGTTTCAACTACGACATCTACAAGCGCAGCCAATATTGGGTGTCTGTGATGCTTTTGCCGAGTCTGGCAGGGATGTTCGCATGGGCTATCTGTGCGTCAGTCTTCGTTGCGGCAACCGTGACTTCTCGACAAGCGGCTGACTCGATGGCAAGGGAGAGCCCATTTATAGCAGATCTCTAAAATAGCCGTGCTTTTGCCATTTTTTTTTCGCAATACTGTTATTCCCTCCCTTTACAAATGTGTTTTCATTTCAGAACCCCACGTACACACAGCCCGTGAGCGTGATGACGTCCGATTGTGAAGTGGTCTGACTGTTTTGACTAAGAAATGACAGCCACCATCAATTATCTTTTGTATTCGTGCATTTATTAATTTGTGATGATAAAGCAGACACTTTAGATACATGACCTTGCGTGATTATTCTTCTTTCTTCCCTCCGACATGCAAGAGTCAATCAATCTCATCACGAGAAGATATTGATGGGAGATAAGGGTCACTTACTTACACATCTTCAGTCATCCTTCATCTCAACATCAGCGTCTCTCTCCATTGAATTTTTTACAACGATGGCGCTTACGGACTACAACAAGATCGATCCCAAGGTTGGTCTTTCCATTCCTATGGTATACGTTAGCATTACAATGTGAGAACTGTGCAATATTTGTGAAACTGACTCCTAGTCATTTGGTAGATCAGGCAGTAATGCTTAGTGTTCCTACACAGGTCCGTGTTGTAGTCTTCGCGTTCATCTTCGTGCTCTTCTACAGTTGCCTCATCTGGGCGGAAGGATCAAAAAAGAAAGATGACGTAATCGTTTTGTTCCTGTACAATCATCTCCTTCGCATAGTTTTTTGGTCGGTGCTTTCACAGTAAACTTCTTTCTCAAAGCTACCGTAGCTGTAAGAACTTCGTCGACGGTATAATACCTCCTCATTTCTTTCTCAGAAGATCAAAAGATCAAACTGTTCCTCAAAATATCTTTCCGTGGATCATCACGACAGCCCGTATTATCCTCCCAGCACATGTAGTGGCTGCTCCCCTCGTCGTCTACGGAGTCATCGCCCGTTCTCCTCGAGCCATCCACTTCTTCCTCAGCCTGGTGGTGAGTCATTCCATCCTTTGCTCAGTTCTGCCTACTGACTGAATTTACCACTACCAATCAATATCAATAAATAAATAGACAAATCAACGTTTTGACTAGTGTTCATCATTCCATTGTAGAGCATCGAGTTCGTCGGGACAACGGTACTGACAGCGTCCGAGGTCAGTCATCAATTTTCTATTTTCAGGTTGAATAACAACACGAATAACTGCACTGTTGTGCTGAAGTAGAAAATAGAGCAGTGATATGATAGCGAAACAATAAAGTTGCTGAGTTATGACGCAAATGCTCATGACTCAGCTGTTCCTTCTCCTCTCTTTCATTCGTTCTCGTATGCCAGTGGCAGCGAATCAAAAACGAAGCTTGTGGAACACATGGCAGCGGACTATTCTGACCATTGACCATAAAAGATAAATGCAATTGTGTTCAGTCCTTCTACGTTATCTCTCATTTTGATGACTTCAAGCTGTCTGGTGTTTTGTCGTGTCTCGGCTCGGCGATATTTCTCTATATAATCTTTGGAGGTTTTCACGCTGCTGCCATCGGGTCAGCCCTCGATGCGACTAGGGAGATGGATAAGGTAGCACTCATTTCACCCTTTCCTGATTGTTGATTGAGAGAAACCTATTCGAAACATTGTGAAAATGGGATGTCGAAAGTAGCTGTTGCAGAATCTCGAGGAGCCCATGACCGACAGTGAGGGATCGATCGACGTTGTGATGAAAGACATCACGTAATGCATTTACATGACTGTCACCACGTCTATACACTCTAAAATACTAAATTGATGATAAATCTTTCTGCATATTGAAATGTTTGTTGACACAACGTTGAGGATCCAGGTGACCTTGGCGCTCTTGTCCTTCATCAGATCCTTTAAGCTAACAATTACCTAATCAGGCACTTCTGAAGCATGCTATTTTCGTAAAAGGACAAGTCAGAAATCGTATCTGCTATTGAAATGGGACTGTCCGATGAATCAACGACGGCTGGAAAGGGCACCATTCTAACAAGGAGGAGAATGCTCCCGACAAGGTGAAAAACGATACAGAATTGGAGGAGGAATTCCTCAGGCGTCATGATAAATGTTAATGTGGAAACTGAAGGTTCCTAGAACATGCTTGTTTACTGTCAAGTCTCAAGGTCATGTTTCTTTATTCGTTGAACACTAAAGTGGTAATTTATTTCTCTGCAAATCGTTCCGTAGCACAACTTGTGATGATTCAGAACGAGAATAGACCACGTAACAGCTATGAATGCTATCCATTCCATTCTCCTTCATTCCCACATGTCTTTGTCTTCCCAAATTCTCATCCTTGACTCATCGCACAACCTCCCTCTTTCCATGAAAGAAATGTTTTCGGAGAAGGCATGATCGGAATAAAAACGACACCGTCTTCTCCTCTTTGCCATTTCCTTTGTCGCTTGTTTCTTCCTTCGCCTCCTTTCTTGTTCCATTTTAGGCTGTCTGATCTTCATAAATGTCTGCCGACGTCTCAAATAAGAAGAAGTCTGATCCCAAGACAACGACTGAATGAAAGACAACAGGAAGAATGTCCCTGAAGGTAAGGATGGAATCAATATCAATAAGCATTTTGAATCTTTCAGGCTAAATTCCTGGTAATAGTCTTCGCTTTTCTGGCTGGCTACTCCATTTACTTCTTGTACAATGACGACATAAATGAGGTTAGAGACCTCTTAATGAATATCAATCGAATATCATAGTACGCTCTTTTTGGGTATCCTTGTTTCTTGAAGGTACCTAAGTTTACCCTTCAATTCCATTCCAATGGATAATGGGGCAAAATTTTAATCCTGGAAATAGGATTGCTTTGCAGAGTGTAAAGAAGGAATTGAAGTTATTCCTTCCCGCCAATGCCCTCATCATCTGTCTCTTCGCCGCTGCAATGATGTGCCTGACCCCTCGTGGCTTCCGTGACTTCATGTTCGTTCTGGTGGGTGATGAAATTCTATCTGTCTGTCTCTCCTCTTCTTTTTCTTATAAACCCATGAAATGCGAAGTTGATTCGAATGAGAATTGTACCATACAGTGAAAGACAGTGGCACAATTCGCCTTTGCGCTGTGAAGGTGAAATACTTCAGATGTACAAAGATTTACCATCTGTCAGTTTCACTGTAATGACGCAAATGCGCTTCGCTCATACATATTTCAGCCATGAGTTGATCCGATGATCAATACCCTTCATGATTTCTGAAACTTTTATGTGCTGTGTTCTTTGCAGATCGTTGAGATGTGCACGACCTTCGCTGTGATTTTTTGCGTGGTAGGTGTTGCCATTTTGTAGGCGATAACATTTGCGCTAAGATCATGATCTATGCTGACAACAACATGAAGACGAGGTCCCAAGACCTTCCACCGGAGGCCAAACATCTCATTCCATTCATATCCATGATGCTCTTCTGTTTCGCGGTCCATCTTGACTCCGGCCTATCCTCCTATGCGTAGGTTACCGATATGGTAATACCTGAAGCTGCTTTTTTGTTAGGACTCAATTATCAAACCAACTATGTACTTGTTCTTTGTAGAATTGGGTCGCGGCTCACATCCATCTTGATCGCACAGTCCTAGTGAAGAAGATGCATCCGAAGGTAGAACAATTGACAGAGTTGTGGATATTCCACGTCACTCATTCCATAGGTGAAGACTCTGTCATACACGTTCGTCCTCCTGGTCGGATATTGCGCCATATACTACTTCTACAAAGGAATGCCTACAGTACGTCCCTTTGAATGTGGATAAGGGAAGAAATAGAGAAGAAACTGTCGGTTTTCCAGAAAACTTTTTCTCTTTATTCTTTCAGGAAGTACAAGAATTAATGCCGTACTTCCTCACACTCAACGTCCTCTGTTCAATTCTTGTGATCATCGGAGTCGTGTGAGAGTCGGCTCCGAGAGCCCTTCATTTCTTCGTGTTCCTCTTGGTGAATGATCTGCTTTTCGGGGGTGAAAGATGACAGCGCTTGTGACAATGCAGCGTAATCTTTCTGTCGTCTAACTCCATCGGAACGGTTATCCATTACATGAGAGAGAGAGAGAGACAACAGCTCGGCGGGAATTAGACCACAGAAAAATATATCTTTGCTTGGATTTCCTATCGTAATCGTAATCTAATATATACAGTATCGATAATAACTTTCCGAACACTATCGTTTCTCAGATATCTCAGCTCTCAGTTTTAGAAAACTTCTGAAATTTTTCGTGTATATACTAGACCACATGACTGATATTTGCTGAATTTGACGACCCTGCATCTCGAGTGGCCGCTTCCCCATGGCAAAAGGAAGGTGTTTCCGCTGTTCAAAACTTCGCCATTTTGCCGTGAGGGGTCCAAAACAAAAAAGCCTATTTGCAAAGTTAGATACCCTCGAACTCTTAAACCTGAAAATTTCAGAATTTTAGGTCGCTTCCCCATCGAGAAAAACTTCATCCAGATTGACCCATTTTTGCACTTTTGCGACCGCCATGGACAGGGGAAAAGGAAAAATGACTGCCTAAGTGGCGGAAACTTATACTGGGGTGGTCCGCCAACTACCCTGAAAATTTCATGGACCTAGCTCTTCATCTGACGAAAATAGGTTTT
>JACMIF010002543.1:0-12347 GCA_014805445.1 Diplogasteroides magnus | reverse complement strand
GGCAAGTGAAAAATGAGCAATATTCTCACTAAATTACACATGCGGCAGTTTCATTTTGCAACTTCAATCAGCTATATTGAACTCAAGGCTCCATCTACTATATAGATAGGTATTTTTAAGCAGGCAATATAGGCTGGATGTAGTCTCTATGATTATGATTACCAACATTGAAATTAAACTATTTTCACGTCGAGAAATAGTGCGTTTTCTTGATTATATAGCGAGGCTTTCCGGACTCCGGTTTGGAATTTGATGGGATGTACCTTATGTAGAATTTAATGGAGAATCTTTTTAAGCAAGAAAACGCACCGTTATTGGGGGTTTCCGAGGTGCCAATCCCGAAAAACTGCTTTTTCTGGATATGCTTCAACTCGAATATATGCAGTCTGAGCTGTATAGAGGATTCGACATCAAATGAGTAGTGGCTTATTTTATGCCCCAGACCAGTACTATGTAGTAGCCCAAGGGGTATTAGATTGGATCTCTCCGGAAAGAAGATATGAATTTTCATCCAAGACCGATTTTTCAAGAAATCGTGAAACTTTCTATTATCATATCTCGTTAACCAGAGTCACAATGGTAATGAATACCACATATGTTGTAGAGTCCCTAGTCCCCACCAATAAGTACCCCACAAACCGCTATTTAAAACATCTTGACAAAAGTCCACCACGGGGCCACATTGAAATGTCGATTCTCTAATAGAGTGCGTGTTAAATCTCGCCGTATAATTATTTTATTGCTCAAAAATCGACCCAGTACCGGTACTAACAGAGACAAATACAAGTCAACTATAAACTACAACTGTTGCATATTTGAACAGTTTATGTGAGACGATGCAACAAAAAATGTGTGAATAAAGATTTTTTTAAATGAGCCATATTCCGTCATTTCTTTGCTTGCGCGGACTCATAAAATGTCCCTGGCGTGTGGTAGGCCACTTATGAGAAGATACTTCTTATAAGAGTCAATGATACTCTTCTAAGTATCTCGAGTGTTAGAGACAACCACTCGAGTGAGAGGAATGACTGGGAGATTCCCCCTTCTCAAGAAGCCGTTGATGTATCAAAGTCCTCCATTAATCACGAAGAGGAACAAACATTGAAAGAGCAATGAGAATTGTTAAATTATTCATCTTAGTCATTTACACGAAAACTATCTCGTCCCCGTTCATCGTTTTCCCGCTAATGATTGCTCTAAAATTGATGAACTAACAAACGTTTACTACGGAAAGTAAACGGTTGTTCAAGTATGTTTCAACCGAGAGTAATATAGCAAATAACATTTCCACAAAGATCGTGTACGGAATAGAAGATTAAAAAATAATATCACAAAAGACGCTGTATCATTATCATCAAAGTGGGGGGGGGAGTTATCGTTCATTGA
This sequence comes from Diplogasteroides magnus, assembly GCA_014805445.1. Classification (NCBI taxonomy): domain Eukaryota; kingdom Metazoa; phylum Nematoda; class Chromadorea; order Rhabditida; family Diplogasteroididae; genus Diplogasteroides; species Diplogasteroides magnus. The sequence continues at coordinate 10,961 of JACMIF010002543.1, read as the reverse complement.
AATACGAATCCTTAACCATTGAAGCAAGAATATATGAGGATTAAGGAGGCCATTCATCGAGATTATGCGGCCAATTGAATTATATTTTGAAAGATGACAGATATGAATGGAGATAATGGAAGCTGAATATGAAGAATACGAGGGATTAGTCTGCAATCTTTCATGCAATTTTATTGCTATTCAGGTCTTCCTTTCCCTGTTTCCATGGAAAGAAAGAAAATGAATCCTAAAGGCATTAAACGTGGAGCCGCTGCCACTGGTAACCGTAATTCGGAAACTCCCTCGGACAGCGGAAGCCATGAAGTAAAAGACACACGTGTGCCATTGACATTTGCGCTCATAATGAATGATAAGGATATCTAACTCCCTCAGAGCTAAGTATATATTGAAGATTATAGCGCAAATGTCTGTAGCTCAAACAATATTGTCCATGTATTGTATTACGAATTGAGATTCGAAAACTCAACGTTTCGTAGCGAATTGAAATAAGCGGCTGTCACGGGGGTCTCAAAGAGGCCGTCTCCCATTTTAAAAGCCCATTTTCTCCTCAGGTGAAAATGAAGAAGTGGGAAGATGAAGGGTGGGAGTAAACGAGACCATTTAGACGAGAGAGTGAGGAAAAGGAAGAGAGACAGAGAAATGAAAGACTTCCCCAGATGATTATTGCAAATTTCAAATCATGGGCGCTAATACATTGCATTTTTTATTGCGTTTAGGAAGACTGTAAAAACGCCATCAAGTAAAAATTGAATTGGAAATTCAAAGATTCTATAAAAACATAAGTGAAACTTACGTCTTCGACGGCTGCCGCAGCGGCTAGCGCGGATAGATCCACTGAAATATTCTTTTTAATTATATAAAATAAATAGAAATTAGATTTTAACAAAGTAAACAAACCTTCACCGTTCTGTCCTTCTGCCCTTGTATCCACGATGATGCACAGTTGCTGTGACGAAGGCTGAAAATGATGCGATTATCACAATTCCGTGAATTAGTCCCCGATTTATTTGTTCCAAAAAGTGTACCAGAGAGTGTGCGTGTGCTCAATGGAACCTAAATTGAACTCGCGCCCACGGAAGGAATAAGATATGTGCAGACACATATTAGCAGTGCGTGCGCGGAATCTATTATGCGATTCCTGAATATTGCGATGAGTGGTAGTAAATTTTTCATTTTTTACATTGTCCTCTCTACACCAGAAGAAAATGGGAAAATTGCGACCGCTCAGGAGCTTTGAATGAACAAGAATGCAAGGAAAACAGAAGCACTTCTGGGGTATTTCGAGGATCATGAGACACGGAATCAAGAGGGTCGTTCAAGATAGGGCCATCTTCAAGAAAATACTGCAGAGGCAGGAAGAGATGATCGAATAATCGCATCGATTTCCTACTACTTAGGTACTACGGGAATTCCTTTCCTGTACACCGTAGTATTTGGCTGGAGTCAAGAAAGAGCCGTGGAAAGATTACTTAGTAGAGTGAACGCTCCGATGGTCGACCAAATGCCTCTCATCCGTAATGATGATGCGCATAAAGATATATGTGCATGACTGCGTTGTGGAGACGAATCGAGTCAGATAGAGGAGAAGAATTATGAAGAAGACGCAGTGAGAAGATTGCAGTTCATCAGACCATGGAGAGCAAATGACAACAGTGATCGGGGATTAGGATTATCCCTTATCTTCTCAGCTGAGAAGATTCATCATCAGCACATGATCCGGAAAGGAATCAAGATGTTCTCAAGATTAGAGTACAGGGTCAAAGACAACGTGGGAGGGACAATTGCACTTCATGCACGGAGAATTGTCTTATGAACTTAACGAAGACATCATCATAGAGTTCTCTTATCGAAGCAATTAGGGCATTTGACATTCGTCTACATACCTCCTCGGAGCGATCGCCTCTTCATGTTATAGACAACTGCTCCGCGGAATTTAGGCGAATGACAAATGAACTAATTGCATGATAAGAGAACCCTACAGTATCCTCAAGAGCGGTCATCTTCCGAATAGTGCTTGAAGACAAAAGATTGTGGCTAGGGTAGTATTCATCATTGCTCATAATGGTCAAATGATCCAGAAGCCATCTCGAGTCCTCATGACAAAAATGGAGGAAAGGAAAGACGAAGGAAGGAAGAGAATGAAGACCACAGAACACATTGCGAAACTGCGAAGAACGCCCATTTATCCGGTCTTGTATTAGATCATTACAAACTTAGGGAGCTTAGCCAATCATTGACCATCATTCTCTGGTAACACTTTTTTGTTGCACGTGAAACATATTCCAAACGTCTGCTGTTCTCAAAGAAACGTTGCAAAATGTTGGAATAATTATTATAATTCTCCAAATTTTTATTCTAGTCTGTCGGGCTAAATAACGGTATTCATTTTTTGCTGCTCAACCTGATTTAAGACGTCTCATCTCCTTCATGCACTCTTGTTGCTCAGAAAGCGATACAAAACTGCCTGCTCTGTTGTGAACGGAAACAGCCACCCACCAGAAAGTCTCCATGTTTTTGGTTTTTGCCCTCCCACCTCTCATTTTTCTGGCATATATTCATCTAACTGTCTCTTTCTCCATCCCACCTCTTCTCACTATCCATCGTGCTAAAGACCGGAAATCCTGCCGAGAACCGTATCTTTCTATGTCTCTCTCACTACTGCATTGTCTCTGGTTGTCTCTATCCTAGAAACGGAACCGATTGCCTGTGTGTATGTTTTGTTGTGGCCTGGACAAGCGACTGTTTTTCTGTCTGAGTCTCTCACTTCCCACACTCTCTCACCTAGAATCATGACCTGAGGGCTCAAATGCGAGGATAAATGCCCGATGAGCCAGCTAAATAAGGGCTTCAGTCGAGAATTCTATCCAGAAAGGTTGTCTATGAACTTGAGAGACAAAAGAGGACTAGTCCTTCTAAGAACTATAGGAGAGGAAACACGGGGAAAAGCACTTTAGAGAGAACCATGGAGTTTCGAGACCGACGATTATGCCTTCTTTTCTTCTCTTTTGCCACCCTCACTATTTGTCCAGTCAAAACAGCCTGGATATTGCAAAAGAGAAAAAAAGGTTTATAGAAATGTGGCTATACTCAAGTCACGAGTAAAATAGTGGCTGAAAGAGTCAACTTGATGGCATGTATTGTAGATACTAAGTCGTATTTAATTTTTTTTCAAAAAGGAAAAATACTGAAATATTAGAGATCAAGTAGCCGTCGCGGATTTGTAATGGCGATGAAACATATATGACATTGGCACCGTCGTTCAAAGGAAAGAAGCAAATCGAGCAATGAAACAATGTTATAAGAGCAGGCTATTTGGATATAATAGTACTGCAGAGAATATATTTATGAAAGACAGACATTTTAATATGTGAATACATTGAATAAGGATATGAAGATGGAATCAATGCTTATCAATCTCTTCAGCCTTATCTAGAGGAAATGAAACAAATCCGTAGACAGAGGGAAACGAGAAGATTTCCTATCATGCAAAGTGCGTCCCGATTGCTTATGCATCACAATTCAGTGGCTTCTCGAAGATTCTTGATCCCGGATTTAGCCAGATCATCCGGATCCCCCAACCATTGCCACTAGCACTGATTTGAATTTAGCGCCGCCATTTTCCCGCCAGTTTTCAAATTTAAAATGCACACCTGAACGACGTGTGAGTCGTCATCGATGACACACTGCTTGGACAGGGCACGAACCACTCGACGAGAGGACGGAGTCTGTAGTTTATAGTTTGAATTATAAGGGTATGATCTTTGATTTTTGATCTTTGATCTCTGACTGTCATACAACGTTTTCAGCTACGTTCCTGCTTTAGTATTTGCACCTGCTAGCAATTTTCTTCTTGGTACGCATGGGTTTCTAATTTACCTATGTATAGTAATGTTTCAAGTTTGATACAAATTGCATTGTTCTCACTCTTAGATATAGCCTATATCATATTGGTATCCCAAGTAATGCATCTGGATCGAATCATTCGTATTCCGAAGCATTTGTATTGTTCGTGAAACACAACTCAAAATGTCACACAATTGCGACGAATTGAAGTTAGATCTTTCCGACCTCATAAGTTAGCGGATAATGGCTATACGTGTCATATTTTATGACTTCCTTCTCCCACTCAATTACACGTTGCCTATACTGCTACTAGTGCTTCTGAAACGGTCAATGTTTCGTCCTTGTTCTCCTCAGCGCGGTTATCTCACCCGCTAATACACAACCACGCAGCGGAGAAGAATGACGACATATTTACCGTTTCAGAACCCCAATTGCTAATGTATACTGTAAGTAGGGATTACGGTATTATCACCTGTTCAGCACTGCTGCTGCCTGCTTGATCCTCATCTTCGTCCCTGTGCTCCTCACACACAAGAGTGGGAATCCTCGGCATCTCCGGTCTATTCTCCAGTCGTGGCTGATCTCTTATCTCCGGATCCGCCCCATTCGCCGGTTCGCCTCTGGTCGGCACCTTGAGCACGATGCCGCACTCCTCGTCCTCCTCATCATCGTCCAGGCTGCAAAAATAATGGCTTAGTCAGACATCAAACCAGGACCTTTTTACTCTCAAACAGTGACGTTACCACTCAACCACGCTCACCTCGTTGGCCTGCCGCTGTCGGCGTCTGTTTCCCTGGGCGCCGAATCGTCGCTGTCCATCATTTCCTTGATTGGGAACCATAGATTAATTCATTCGTGCGTTTGCGAGAATGAAAATAGCGACACGGCTTGGCGCAAAAATATTTTGACAGATGATGAAGAAGATGCCGTGTTAGAAGAGACGTATGTCTATGAGGAGAACGAAAGATGGATAGAATTGTCCGTTGTATGGTTGACAGAAGAACCATTTGCTAGGTTATGTTTCACAGTGCCTATGAATCTAAAGCCGCTTCCTTTTTATTGGAACTGTGAAACATATCCTAGAAAATAGTCATTCTGCCAACCATAGGCCGCAGCCAATCTGTCATTCCACCTTTTAAATGAGACTCATAGGAAGGACCGAAGACGCACGAATAAAAAATGATGGCAATGGAACGGTTGTCTCTTCCAGATGAGAGAGGACCTTCTAGGAGAGGGGAGGGGAGAAAAATGACCTAGAGGCAGGATATCGCATCTGAACATCTTGACTTCAGGAATGTCTTGTGAGCTTTAGTGGATAAAGTTGAGAGAAGACAGCTGGAATGAGATTAGGGAGAGTAGATGGACATATGCTCCTACTCCTCAGCCTCTTCATCCCACGGGTATCACGCAAGTCGCATATTAGGTGGAGGATAGATGTTTTAGAGTGCGAACTCGCTGAGAGCGCGCGTTCGCGTGAATAATTTAGCGTGTGGGCGCCACGAATTTCCTGCAGGTGCCGGATTTCGAGAATCCCGGAGACTCCTGCGTGGAACAATTTCCCCCATCCGGGAATACGGTAGAAATCACTGATGAAGGTTGCTATAAATGTTTAAACGCGAGAAGAGACGTTTCCAACGTCTAATGCCAAAAGTACAAAATCGAGGAATTATTTATGATGAAGCCTTGGGTTTCGTGATTTGCTATTCCTTGACAAAACAATGCGCGATTTTTTTTTAATTTCAGATTCAGCAATGATTTCTTCAAGGTTTCGCCCCCTTGAGCAGTCTCACAATCTTCGCATCGAAATGCTCTTCCATCATAAATATGTATCGTACTACAAAATAGTATTAATTAGGGAGTGGGATATCAAGAAAGGAAAAGAATGGAATAGAAATGGTGTGTTGTAGACACTTGGCGCACACCCGTTGGCATCCTTATCAGACATTTCCCCTTATCAGCTGTTAAGAGACAGTGTCATTCCCAGTGAATCAGAGAAAAGAGTAAAAGGGAGCGACGACCCGGTGGAGTTAGGTTTCATGGCCAGTTGATAACTGGGGGAAGCCTCTGACCTGTCTGTGCTCTCTCAAGTGGGCGTGGTCTCTCGCTATCAGTGATGTCATTCTGACAGGCAGCGAATACAAGGAGATCAAGGAGGAAACTTTCGTGTGTGATGGATGGCTGTAAACAACGGAAGAATGGCAATTGCGGAGTTTAGCGAATAGGCACGGAAAAGGGAACTGATGCAAGGAAAGTAAACAAATTAGTGCCATTATTGTCCCTCCTGAGAATGTTCTTATTTAAAGGAGCTGTCCCACGAACTTTTCGAGTATAAACTGGGGGCGCAGCTAGATCGACCTTCTCAAGTATTTGAGTACTCGGCTTTCACTGGAAGTCGCATTCCGTAAGAGATAACAGCGAGTGAGAGACAAATGACAACGCAAGAGATATTCTGTAAGAATAGAGTTCCACAAACTGAACTCTTTCTTGCTGTCTATGCGATTTCTCCAGATTTGTTATCAGAGAAAATCGAACCCCTCGGTTATGAATGAGGAGTCCAAAGAATCGCAGTGGGAAATTTAGAAGAAGGAAATGTAGACAGACTGATAGTACAAAATGACACCTACTGACAGTGGTGAATCAGGGTAGTGATTCATTCTCAACCGTTGACTAGAGTTTCTGATTCGATAGTAATGTGCACTTCTTATTGCTCTAATTTCCGCGGAGCTGTTATCTCCACAATCGATAGACAACCGCTCCGAGTCGATTATACGAATGAGAAATTGACTTCACTACCGATTTAGAAACCCTACCGTTGACTTGCACTACACATTGTGTAAAAATGATGATTTCAACTGATTTCAACTCGTTCGGGACAAAAGAAGAAAGATACGTGCCTGGAGTTAGAAAGGCATCGGAAGACAATATTTTAACTTTGGAAGTTTCGAATAATTGTTTATTGTAAACCAAACCTCCATTCACTAACAAAGGAGAAAATTATGGCCTTTAAATAATGAGTGAAACACAATTGGTGAACTTCGAATTAATAGTGTGCGCAGCAATTCATAATCATGTGTCCTCATGTCGCACAAAGAGGTAAATCACCGTATCATGCAGTATTTCAAGTGCTGCTGTAACAATAAAGGACGGATAGCGTTGCCTGTGGACAGAATGAACAAAGTCCATCCACAAATATCTCAGTTCATTGAAATGCAGACCGGTGCCCTTTTCGCCGTGACCAGAGAAAATTTCCGGAGCCGTGGATTGGCTTTCCCTGGTCCGGAAATTGGCCACTTTGAGACTGAGACAAATTGGCGGAGACGGAAATGAGCAAGTGAGCGAATAGAGAGACACGCGGCATTTGAATGTCGCAGAAGTGGACTATAAATACGAAAAGAATCTGCGGAAAGGCGGAACATGGGGAAGGATTGTGATCCCTCCGTGCGGGACCAGCAGGAGAAATTTGAACCTTGCGGAAGGCGGGAAAGGATTCGAGGGTGGGGGAGGACAGCAATGTGACTATGACAGAAGACAGATGTGCACCAGCGTCGAAGACAACGTCGATGCACTTCTTGTGACGTCACCAAGAAGAATGGACAAAATGATACATGAACCGTTTTGGTTCCACGGCGCAGACAGACAATCACAGACGAGGATGAACGTGGATTTATTACAAAATGAACGAAACATTGCCTTTTTGTCTCTCCGCAACTCTGAACATCTGCTACACATTCAGATTATTTGAAAAGGATCAATTTATAAAAGCGATTCATACGTTTCAGTGGCTTTTTCAGTAGGGGTTGGGTAAATTCATCGTCATTCTTCTCCGCAACGCTGCTGTCTATAAAGGGTGAGAAAACCCGGTCTGCGGAGAAGAATGACGACAAATTTGCAGATTTAGAACCCCTATTTTGCAGCAGTAATAGGCTCTGGACGCCCTATTTCGGGTCGCGGAAGAGTGAATCAGGAGACGATTCCTCGTTATAACCGAGTCTCACATAAGGGAATTCGCCGTATGATGTGGCTATCGTGAGAGCCCCGACACTCGCATATATCTATATCCGGTTGACGTGACTGAAATAAACGAGATGTCAAATCAGCAGCCAAAAGGGGAGAGAGTGAGAAGAAAGGAGAGAGTACAGACTATCATAGACACACGTACTCCCATGAGCAAGTTGCATGCGACTACTTATTGTAATCTGGGAGAAATACAAATTGGACTTTTGCGCCGTAATGGTGAAAAAAAAATGGCACATATGCCATTTTCGCACAGCGCTGTTTTGTTCCCCTCGGAGTAGGGAACGACTTCATAGACCTTTTTCCCCGGTGTGTGAGCACAGACAAAAGTCTGTCCACAAGTCATTGCCTACTAAGGTTGGCAGTTAGTATATAACTATATAATGCAGTGTCAGTTAAACATAACCGATATCGCATACAATCTGGCAACCCTATTGCCTACCTCGAAGAGAAGGGGGAATGGGGGGAGGACTGCATGAGTTGCTCCCAGGCTACACCCGCTAATGCACTTCCACTCATTTGGAGTGTGGCAACGAACATGCGAATTCCCACACTCCACCTTCTCCAGATTTAGAGCTTAAATTAAGAACATGACATAGAGGGAGGAGCTAAAATGGTCCTGAAGCAAATATCCCCACTATAAATGGAGCTGGCATTTAGGCACGCAGAACAAATAAGCTGCAGCGATCGTATAAGAAAACATGGAGAAATTCGTATGCTACCGTTTTCGATAATTGTCAGACCGAATAAATAACGACACTGCAGCTCAAAGTGCTGTCGTCATCAAATTTGCAAGAAACTAGAGAGGGCGAATGCAATAAATATGTTTCACGAGCTACTTAAAATTGCTGTAATGAACTTGTTGCAATCATTTCAAAGTCGTGTCCGTGAGAATTTGTAATTCCATAAGGCTAAAGCCATTCCCAAAAGCAATATCAGTGTTACCCTTCTTCCTGACCAAATTCAATCCCGAGGAGACTATTCTGAAAAGTTGCAATGAGAGTAGACACAAGATGCAGGCGAAGAGAATTATTGCTGGAAATATGTTCGACTCCGGAATCAAGCGTCATGCGGACTGCATTATTCAGGTCGGTTCCAGCAGAGTGCTGCAGATTGAAGCACGCAACTTATTTCACGTGATCTGACATCATTCAAATGCGCGCCTGAATCAGGGAAATGGCGGGAAAATAATTCGAAAAGAATTCACATGTATCAGGGGGATGTGCCATCACGTGATTAGGCAGTAGTTCTGACACGAGAGTTGAAGCAGGGGGTGGGTTGTGTAAAGGGGATGAGGGAGGGAGAGGTAGAAGACAATGAAAGCGATGAGAGAGCATGGGGAATGGAGAGAGACAGAGAAAAAGAGATGAGAACAGACTATCACCCATGTTTCTCTGTTTGTAGAAAGACACGAGCATGACAGACAGTTCTAGGAAGAGACGACAGAGAGACTTCCGCAGTTTAACCCGGTGAGGGCGGAATCGGATCGGGTGGAACGGGAAAATGGCCGACGAAAATGGGGTCTTGAAAGGGGGCGAGAGAGTATGGTGGCAGGAGAGAGACAGAGATGCAGAGGGAAGAGACAGTGTAGGGAGTGAGAGGGAGGGAGAGAAAGAGGGGGAATGGAGAGAGTGCCAGAGAAGACAGAGTGCGCCTCGAGCAATAAACAAACACAAGAGGAGAAACATGCCTGGATAGAAGGCTACGAGGGTGAGGGAAGAAGCGGGGACATTTACGCCATAATGATCGCACGGTTATTTGTACGGAGATCTGTCTATCTCACTATGGCTGCGTAAATGTTATGCTGCCTCAATTATATCTTCATCGCAGTCGTAGTAATCACAACTCGAGAGCTTTGATCGGTTAGAGTACGTCGAGAGAATAATGAGGGGCAGCAGTAAATCACGACCTAGACCCTCTAGTTTTACCAGTTATCACTGGTCACGACAGATATATTCTTCCGAATAATCGGTTGCCGATTAGGGGCCAATTGCTCATTGTTAGAAAGGAGAAATGTGAGGGCAGAATGGCTAACGTCTTCTTGTACTGAGAAAAAGAGTTCCGCGCCATCATTCCATTTGTCGCGACTGCTGTCTGAAGTTCACGTGGTCTCGTAGGAATTACACACAAAAACCTCGTGGAGCGGCTACAACTACTGAATACAAATCGGTATTGTACGGAGAACGTTCCTGGACATGAAAAATCATATCTTTTTCCACTTCCCATATGATAGACCTTATGGTCTTCCGACCAGAGAAGAATTCGCCCAAGCCATGAGACGGCATATCGTCAAGTTATGATTTCGTGATAAATTGAATTGAATTGAATTGAATGGTCTTCTGAAAGAAACGCGACTTCCGAACCAGGAACCCATTTATCCTCGTGCAAGAACATTCTGCCCCGCGGCGATATCGGATAAGAGGATTAGTGATGTCCGAGATGGAGCAGCAAATGCAATTATTCTATGATGAGAACGCGATCAAACAGCAAAGGGGCTGTTCGTCGTTTACTCCTCAATAGGGATCGTGAATCGCCTCACGAAGTGAATTCCTTTTCTCTAATTCATTGTTGAGCGGCTCTTTATCAACTGCGAGAGAAAACTGCACGATAGTGAATTAGAAAAATTGAATGCACTTCGTGAGGCGATGTCTAATAGGGACAGACTTTTGGAAAGAATTTGCATTTTCTCAGTCTGTGCTCTTGTGCGAGCCGTTGTCTCTCATTCGCCGGAGACAATTGCATGACAACGCGTTCAGACAGAAAATCTGCGCAAATTCGTTCCAGAACTCGATGCCGTGTTTCACAGTTACCGAAAAAAAGTTAAGCAGGAATGAGAAAAGGCCACTTCCACGGGGTTTTATCGGATCTTCTGATAGCAAGCAGAAGAAACAGTTTCTGGGCACGAATGAGGAGTAAACAGGAAAAGCTGCTAGATGTTTCAGGAGTCCTGAATCAGGACGAAAGACAACCGCTCAGTACGAATAGTGACTGGAGTGGGGATAAAATCCGTGAGATGAGAGTGACTTAGTGCAGAGGAGAAAGACTGAAGAAAGAGAGGGGAAAGTGCAATAAGCCCCCAGGAGTTGAGAGTGGGGGACCTTCTT
>JACMIF010002542.1:0-17609 GCA_014805445.1 Diplogasteroides magnus | reverse complement strand
CCGAAAAATGGAAATATAGTTATTTTGTCCCTGACTGGTCGAAGTAGTCTGAAGCTACTGGTTAAACTAGAAACTACTACTGATGTCCATCGTGTGTCTCGTCGGTTTGATCGAAGGATTTCATTTGGTTGTTGCAGCTTCAAGATCGCGTGGCGCCTTTCCATGCGAGACTACACGAGCTGAACAAGTTGGTTTTTAATTTTTTTTGCTGACTTAGAAAAAAGTCCTCGACTAAACAAAAGACCAATTTCCTTTTTATTCACCTTGTGACATTTGAATTCACCATGTTTCGTTCGTCTGATTCAAGTGAAATTGAAAAAAAAACGCTTGGTCTCTTTGCAGGTCGTACAAGGACCGCCGTACTTTCCTGGACGGAGTGCGCGGATTCGACTGTTCCGGATTGACACCGAGCAGGTGAGATTACTGTAATCATTTCTTAGCGACTGCAATGTTTCTATCAATAGGCTATCGTAACCCCCCCCCCCCTTGTCTCAAGATTGTCATTTCCCTCGTCTTTTCCCCATTATTTGTGAAAATCATATTAGTTCATTTGCAGAAATGCCGGTTCGGGATCCAGTCCAGCCGTGCGCACACCGGCCAGTGGAACGCCATTAGGAAGCAGAACGAGACAGTCAATTCACTCCCGCTCCATTGTCAGTTGTCTACAGACCAACCCGCTCAACTTATGTTTCACCGACCACATTACAACAACTTGACTAGGCAGCTGCAATCATTAGTTGAGACCACAGTCCCTGGAATAAATAATTAAACTTCAGCTCAACGTAAGTGCTTTGGATATCCTCAACGCATCATTCAACACCACTCAGGACATCAAGACGACGAAAGTAAGTGGGAACCACGTGATTTTAGATTGCAATTTGTGTTTATACATTATTCATCTGGTGGTTCGTTATCATACTAGATTACGTCGTTAAGATGAAAATACACAAGCTGCTCGGTTTCTGATTTCATTGAGTCCACGAAAGACCAGTTAATACCTTGTATTTTGAGGATAAGCTGCTTGGACTACGCGATGCATGCAACAGAATGTTCAACCGACTCAAGGCATCAGCCGGACTTTTCTCGGATGTTCTCGTGAGTTATCGTAACCCATGATATGCAGTAGTCTGCAATTATCGATATGCCTGATTCAGGCCCCTTGGACACTGTATTCATTCAGACCGCTCTCGGCCACGACGCAAATCCCAACCTCGTGCAAGCGATTCAGGCACTCACGCTGGACTGGAATACGTCCATGTTGGAGAAGGAAGAGGTTGTGGAGGTGGGATTGCTGTGTCTTTCTGCATAAGACCAATCGCATTTCCTTAACCTCGAGTTTGCCTCTAAATGCGATTTCTTTCGGTGCTTGCTCTCAAATTGCTCTAATTGGCTACTTAGAGTGTTATGTTTCTTCCTTAAACTAGATTCTCCTTGCTCATTTTAAAAATGTTGTTCTTGAGGCCATCGGTATCGTGGAGAACTCGTTGTTTGAGCTGAATGCCGTACTCGAGGCGAGTATTAACGCAGGTATGTACGGTAACCTTATTGAAGGAGAGACTTACATATGCGACAAAAGCCTCGACGACATTTGTTTCAATCGTGGATTTTTCGGGTCGTACAAATTTCATCTGTGCAACCGTCACACTTCCGTATTTTTGGAATAATTTTATTGATCCTTGTAATACGGTCATATTTCAAATAGTATGTCAAAAATCGCAAAACCCAGCGTGGCACTGGCCCTAAATTTGGCCTTACCCAACGATGTGCCGCTCCACCCCGCATGGACTATTTGAGCTAAAAAGGTACGATAACTGTAATTGCAGCGGATCCATCGTTCCGACTCGGCGTTGCGGATATGAGTGTATATGAGACAGCGGCAGACACTCCGTTTATTCCGACTCGAAGTAAGGGCCAGTATCGATTGACTTTTGACACCGTAGCTGCTGAAGTGGGTTACGGTATCGCTTGCAGATTACTCGCCTCTCGCCCGCAATGACGATGACATCCGAAGGCTGACGTATTCTGTCAACATCGATGCAACGGCTGCTCCTGCTGGTGAGTACTTCTGAAATTTCACCTCACAACAGTCAATTGGAGCGCTGTGAATCCGAATACTCTTGAATTGATCGTAAGGCCTTCACATGTATGGTGTGAACTCGAACACGAATAACGACCTGTGTACTCAGTTTATACTCTATCCATTGAATGTTCTTTTCAGTGGATGCGGAGTTGTTGAGACAATTGGAGCAGATGGAAGCGGACTATCGAGTGTTGGAGGAGGAGAAGGAACAAATGAGGATGACTCTCAATCAGGTTGCACATTGACATACTTCATCTTGTCATTACAACATTCACATTTGTGCAACAGTGGTCATACAAAAAGAAACTAACAAACTGGTGCTTCTCTGAATATCCTGGGACAGTAGAAAAGCTAGTTTGTGATCCTGACAGTATACCGAATACAGTGCCATAATCCCTATCGTCTCGAGACCGATTCTCTCCTCTTCAGTTGGATGCAGAGCGTACCCGTCTGAATGGACAGTTGAGCTCTGATCGATTGGCCATGTCTGAACTGAAGTCGGAGAGGGAAGAACTCTATGCGGAGATCGAGTCCATCAGACAGAGAGAAACGGCCTTGCAGAAGGAGATTGAGGTACGGTGTATCATGATCACGGAGGCTGCGACTACGGTAGTTGGTCGTTGCAGGAGCGTGTCAAGATGATAGAAGACGGCAACATGGATATTCAGTTTGCGAAGGAAGAAGCAATGGCAGCACAGGTACAGTAATTGCATTTAGGAATAAATACAGTTGAAACTTGTGAGCAGAGAAAAGAATGCTGTAACTGGTGTTATTGATTGAAATGATTCAGGCAGAACACGAGAGGATCGTGGAGAGACAGCAGCAAGTGATTGAGCAGCTGGAAGGAAATGTGAGTTACTTTGGTTAACAGAATGGGAAACTTGTGCTCTTTACCATGTCATGTATTGTCTTTGCTGTTTTGAAAAAGGTCCGGATTCAAAGAGTTTTTTTCGATGTACTGATTTGATTGTGCTTGTTATTGGTTGGCTGGACTCTCCGATATTAGCTGCTGTGATTGTTATTGTTGCTGTGCATGAGGATTGAGAGATGTATTGTTTAGCTGCACGACAAGGCCTCAGAAAACGCGGATGAGCTGAGAGAGGCAGAGGAAAGAGTGGCACATGCTGAAGAGAAGGTGAAGGAGGTTGAGGTGAGTCACTCTGGACTGACAGGAGGATAGTCGGAATGATTGCGGTTATTTCAATCTGCGGTGAAGCATACTTGCGCCGAGTTCATGATCGAGATGTTCAATGCACTAGTTTCAGTCGCAACTGAACGAGGTGGAGGCGCAGTCGGACAATCTGAAGAGGTCACTTGCTACAATGGAGGAAGAGACACAGAGAAAGGAAGCGAAGATCAGTAGACTACAGAAGGAAGTGCAGACTGCCAAGGAGAATGTGGGTTACTGTAGGGGGCATTCAGGGTACGGTAGGAGAGATCTAGAGATGTAATTTGTTGATGGGATAACACATTGATCTACGTAGGTTATGGTTTGCGACAATGCACTATGTTGGAATAAGGTATTTTCGGTGCATAAATGAACTTGTATGCTGTAGGTGGACCGTGTGACGGAACAGTACGTCAAGCTGTCTGAGGAGATTGAGGAACAGAAACAGAAGAGAATGGAGGTAGAGAGGAGGTGAGATTGTAATGGAATAGGAGAGAGTGTAGAGAAGAGGAGTTTATTGATCATATCTTGATAAGCAACGTAAGTCTTGCAGACTGGAGACTCGACCGAGGCCGCTCTCCGAGGAGGTCGAGGCTGCCAGAAGACGAAATATGGTAAGGTTTTCGTAGGAACTTATGTCTAACGCTAACGTAAGGGTAAGATGGACTTCACTGAACAATTTCATCGATACTGATGTAGTGAAGTATTGCAATTGCCACTGCGAAATAACTGTTTTTTGAAGCCATCATAGGACCACGCGAACTAAAGTACTGAAAAACTGACGTTGAGAGATAACAAGGATAAGTCTCGCAAGCACTCACTATCGATCATAGCTGGTCATATTCAGATGAACACGACGAGCGTCCAGACGATGTTGACTGCAGAGAAGATGGAGGCAGCGACTGAAGCTGAGAGACAGGTGGGATAATGGGATAGAATGAATGAGGATACAGTCATCAATCTATGGTAGGGGGATAAGCAAGCAGTAGATTCCTCTTATTTCATGTAGACGCGCTTGCTTGGTCTTTGTCAACGTAGATATCAGTGGTATGGGCTGAACCGAAGCCATTTCAAATGGGGGTAGCGTACATGCAAAGGACGCTTTTTCCTAAATGACCTTGTGGAGGCTGATGATGACGGAGAAGCCTTCTCTGACCGTGAGAAAAGGATTACGGTAATTGTTGTATGTTGCAGGTGCAACAGTTGACAGCAGCCATCGATAGAGTGGCACAGGCGGGAAGAGTGGGGAGGGATAAGAGGTTGGTTCCTTGTACCTGTACATTGTAGTTGTATGATGCTATGTTTTAGTCGGGAATGCTTGATTACTTCGCTTGCATAATATTTGTAGTTGCTGAGTGTTGGACATTGCAGGAAAATGCCCTCTGTGTCTGACTCACTGGCCACTCTGGTCGATCTTGAGAAGTATCTGCAAGACCAGGAGGAGCTCGTTCAGAAACAGAACGATCATCTGAAGAAGGTGGCAGAGGTGAGGATACATGCATCTTGCGCCATTTCTGTATCACGCAAAAGATATGACCCTGTGAATTCGACGAACAGTAATAGGAAAGACATTCGCAATCAAATAATGTTTACGCTTATTCGGATGGCGGATTCCTTTTATAATTGCATTGGTTTTTGTTATAATTATAATGAGACTATATGATTGGTACTTGTGATGTAAGAAAAGAGTAAATGATTGATTTGCAGGCCTCATCGTCCACTCAATCTCATACAGTTCCTCCCTCGACCTCCTCTCGAATGGATTCGACCCTCCCCGTACAGTCAAAGTCGAAGACCTCGACTGACTCTGCCAGTGAGTGAATGATGAATCGTTGAGAAAATGAAAAAAACAAATGATTAGTGAAGATATAACATGAACGGGTTTTGCTCAAAATGTAGGACTCACATTGAGACAAGTGATCTTATCGACAATTATAAACTGTTTGTACTTTAGCACTGCCTTTGAAATGAGTTATTGATTCCATCTCTTTCAGAATCCTTCACCAATCCCATCAGACAGATGCTCCTGCAGTGGGCCACACTGGGCAATCAGGTGAGGAGCACTGTAATCGTGTAGCTTGTTGATTATCGATTGAATTGTTTCACTAGCCAAGATTTTTGATTTCAGGTCGTACAGGACATGAAGATAGTTCAGGGCGTGGCCGTCAAACAAGCTCAGGTGGGTAGTCATGAGTAGGGTGGGGAAAGGCAGCGAAAGTACATTTTTCATTCGTCTGATTCACTCGGAGCCGTTGTTCATCACGTGAGAGAGACCACAGCTCCGAGTGAATCAGACGAATGAAAAATGCCCTTTCACTGCCTTTCCTCACCCTAGTCATGAGACATATTGCTGCTGGATTCGTGCTAATAACCTGGTCTCGAACCATAATCACGTTAGTGTGGCTTTTGCATATGGATGATTCTATTATTTATGGAGTAGCTGATAAATGCGACGAATTTGAATGGCGCAACAGGTGTTTATTTTTGAAAAATATAAAAATAATGAAAAAAGGTTTGAAAATCCTCCTCTTTTCTATTGGCACCCATCTTACCGTATTATCGTTGCAGTCCGTCCAACTCAACAATCTCATGTTGGCGGTACTCGAGAAGGCACGCACGCTGCGAGGAACAATCAATGACCGGTGAGTGTACGGTACACTCTAGTTGCGTACGGTAGACATGAATTTGGTCGTTCTAACAACCAGCAGCATTTTTGTTGAATTCCTAAATGTTCCATGAATCAAGAATACCGTAATCCGATCCTATTTTAGCCTCGTGCAATTCCAAAGTGAAGAGAAGACGGAGGCGGAAGAAATGCGAAAGCTGATGGTGAGTACTGAAAATGATTGACTGGATTTTCGGGTGCTCTACCATCTTGCAACATTTGTAGCAGAAATCATTCATATTTACTATTGCTAATTCTTTTCGGTAGTGTCTATTGGTGAAAATTGTCTGGTACATCTCTATGCATACCGTAACCATTCCCCTTGTTCAGGAATGCGCCCTGTCCGATGAGAACGCTCGACTGCGGACTGCTCTGGAGAAGGTGGAGCAGAGGTGGAAGGAGCTGCAGAGGACGGGAGCGGGAGTGGACAAGAAGGTGAGACTGTGGTCCAGTGGAGAAGAGTGTTGAATGGGGATCAGGGGTGGGCAAGAATTTTTTAAAGTCGGGAAATCAAGAATCAAGAATTCTTGAGGGAAAAAAGTCAAGAATTTCAAGAAATCAAGAAATTTAAAAAAAAAGGTCGGAATATCTAGTGCACAGTGGCTTCTTGCAGTCAGAAAATCTAGTGTTTAATTTTTTACAATTTCTTTTCTGGAGTCCAGAAACGTTCAATGACGTTGTATGAACCATGTAATTTCTATTCGTGTAGCCATCTCAGTTTCGCAAAAAATGAGAAAAAATCCAAATGCAAAATGAAAACACCAAATGCAAAATAAAAAATATATATATGTGTGGTTCAGTGGTTTCTTGCAGTCTGAATATATAGTGTTTAAATTTCTTGATTTCTTGAAAAAAATTCAAGAATTCTTGACTCAAGAAATTTCTTGAAAAAAAGTCAAGAAAATCAAGGAATCAAGAAATCAAGAAATCAAGAAATCAAGAATCAAGAAATGCCCAGCCCTGATGGGGATCGAATGGCCGGGAGTTCGGTTCCGCTCATTAATTGTTGTTTGTTGCAGTCACAGGATCAGCTGTGCGCTCGTATCTCGAAGGAATTGGAACAGATTAACAAGACGCTGACGGTCACAGCGGCAGTCAGACAGAAGGAGCAAAAGACGAAGGAGAAGAAATGAAAGGGAGAAGAAGACAGAAGAGGACGAGTCCTCACAATTCGTTGTGATACATCTTGTAAATGATATACGTATTATGTCAAAATAACTAGCTTTACTCGATTCCATATTGTTTGTTGTTGTGTAAACCATCACTTGATTCATGTAATTTCGTTTCATTGCCAATATTTTTCGTAAAGTGAGTCCGTCCATATCTTGTCCGTTTCTTTCAAACTAATCGAACGATCACTTACTGAATGCACACTGATGGTAAAGACATTATATTTGTGCTCTACTGTGGTTTCCTTGAGGAGGAAAGACCGTTTGACACGGTGGTTAATATTTGAAGTTTACGCAATTTGCAGTTTTGAGGTGTTTTCAACGTTTGTGCTATGGCACGATTGTATGAGTGAGTTCATCCTGAGGTTGGCTATCACAATCAGTTTTTGCTTGTTCGCTAACTTAGTAAATGATTACTGTAGTACTTGGAACAATCTAATGGCAATGAAAGTGCGCAAGTGGGAATGACAAATATCAGTACAAAAGTGATTTTAAAGGCTATAGAAACGTGTTACACAATAGAATACGAGTCATCAGTAGTGTGTCCATCAACAGTACCCTTCCTCGATGTGTTGAATCCACTGTCGGCCATAGTGGATGTCGTAGAGCGACAGTAGATATTTGACCGTCTACATGTCCCTCGTCTGGATAAACGGACACTGACTTGACGAGAAAGTGGTTGCAAGTCGTCGTCTTGATCAGTAGACATAGTTTCGCAGTTTACATTTTGTGGTGGAGTTGTTTGATTTTCCTGGTCCGCCTGACATGGAATTGGATTCTAACATTAATGTTGAAATTTGTTTACAGATTGCAATTCTTTCCAAATGGCATTTTTCGAAGCTGGAATCTCAGTCATCCGACGCAGAAGAAGCTTTTCAGCTGGAAGATTGGTAGTGACGTCGTCGATTTTCCCTGATTTCAGAAATGAATGCTCAAGGGCGTCTTGAACTGTTATCCTGAATACAAAGCACTTAATAGTTGAATGCCCTAGATGTCCTAGCCTTTCTTCCGGATCGACTTTGAGAATTCGTTGAAGGAAGTCTCTCGCAGATTCATCGATCTCGCTAAATCTGTGAGCCATTGAGTTCGAAGTTCCGCGACAGTATTCTTTCGCTGCTTTCAACATAGTCTTACTTATCTGACAAGTAATACTTTTCAAACACAACTCAATTTACTGTACCTTTTTCGCGAAACGCTCATTTGGAGGTCCGCATAGCTGGAATATCTGTTTGGCTAGCATTGAGTCGCTGGTTGCGTTGAATAGTTTCTTGCCATTGCTGCTCAGCAGATCATAGGAAATGCATCCCAACGACCACATGTCTACTGGAATGATACCATGGACGTGACTGTTGTCTCTTCACCGAACCTGGAGCACCATACTGTCCTTCGTGAAAGATCACTTCAGGTGGACGATACGACTGCGAGACTACCTGAATTACTTCGATCTTATTGTTAAGTGATGGTAACCGTGGCGATTATGCATGGCCGACAATGATTCTGAAACGCGTACCACAAGCGACTTGTTGTTTTCATCTTCGATGTTACATGCCATTCCAATGTCGAGGAGGGTCGCACATTCGACTCGACCCCTGTGGTCTAGCTTTACGGCTATATTGTCTGGCTTGAGATCGCGATGCATAATCTGCAGATACTGGTTTGATCATTCAAAGATGATTCATTTTCTGCACCCCGTGATTGTGTAGGCATGAGATAGCCTGCAGGATGTGTCGAATAATTTTAGCTGCGTCTCTAGTCGAAAAAGGAGTTTTGTTCTTTCGTCTATCGTACAACAGCTTGTCCAATGATGGTCCAGCGTAGTCCATAACAACATGACTAAATATACTTGAGTGAACGAAGTTTGCAGTTATCATACATCGTATTGAAGTCTTCAAGTCGTTTCTCATGCGTGTAAATTCGTCTCGTGCTAACTAGATGAGTGTGATGCAGATGCTGTAGAAAATATACTTCTCGATACATTCTCCGTGCCTATAAATCGAGGTCTAATAGTTGAACGTAGATGTTGTCGCGTACTCGTAATACGTTCAACTCTGGTTCGTTCTTAGGGAGGGTCACTAGCATCTTCTTGACCACCAAGTCCTCCTTTCCATCCTTAGACGTTGCTCGACTACAAACATTTTTCTCTCTCTCGATATAATAGTCGAAGGACATACATCACATCTCCATAAGTTCCACTTCCAAGTTCAAGCATTTTATACTTCTGAAGATCTCGCGGAATGTGAAACGCTTTGTCTCCGAAGAAGTCTTTCTTTATAAAATCATCTAAATATATTTTACGGTTGTTATACGGTAGATTACTGGTCTATACTTGTTTTAGACGAATTGATCCAATCGCCAACTCTTTGTCGTAGAGACTGCCTGATGTTGGATAGCCGTTCCATAGATATACTGAATGAATGTACTGATTTGTTCTTCCCCTCAAAAAACCACCGTTATGTGAAACAGCCTGATTAGATCGTGACCTTCTGGAGTTTCTGGTCTGGACTTCTCATTTTGTTCAAGCCTTCCTCTCCGCGTTTTCTACAGTGAAAGGGCGTTATGGGAACGACGAGATGTTCACACGACACATACGAAAATATTCTATATTTTAATTAGATGACAAAAATGGACAAAACCGAGGGCAGGGGATTTTAACCAAATCAGATTTATATATGATCAGCTGTGGGCGTGCCTTTGGTGCGGATGAACGATACTAACGAAAAGTTAGTCTTATCAGCGAATGAATGGCGCCGCTTCCTGTTGACTTACCCGAGCCATGCGGGACTATGAAAAGGTCGACAGGATGTTGAAACATGGCGTGTTAGAAAGTGGTGTGATTGTCTACCTACATAAATCTAAAAGTGCTCCGTGATAGTCTCTTAGTTTTATGACGAACGTGATGCATTTATCAGGAAAACGTATCTGTGATGCAGTAGGAATGACAAAAGTAAACCATGTTGGAGGATTAGATTCGAAAGATCGTGTGCGTCAAACAATTTCATCAAATACAACGTCGACGACAAATAATCGCTATATAAAACTTAGTGCCTAAATTATGCAATAAATATTCAACAGTTTCTCGTTGACGGCCTTTTCATGCGTCAGTCTGGAATCCACTGTCAAGCTGATCAGTGACTAATGAAATTGGTCTGGAAGATCGACGAGCCACAACATTCCTCGTGAACACAGCCGATGCCTGGATGAATCCTGTTGCTTCTATTCTTCCTTCATCGCGAGAAAGGTCGTGAACACCGGATTCAGAAGCCGATGCATCTTCATCATCTTCCACACTTTCCATTGGGGTGGAGATACTACGATCTTTTTCAATCTTCTAAATTGACATATTTTGATAGTTGAAATCAGTGTTGCACAAGCCTGATGGATCTCTTCCCAAATGGCTCGCTTCAACTGGCCTATCGACATCATTGTTTCGGGACGCTTCACGAGGGGTTCAGTTGTAACTTCCATAGCTGGAAGGTCGCTGCTCGATTCGCCACAGCAAATGAAGCAGTGATTGAGAGCATCGACAGCAGTTATCCTAAGATTTCATCATTTTATCGTTCTCAAAAGTTGGATACCTTCGTGGAGTGTCCAGTTCAAGTGTTCTTCCGAGGAAGTCCCTGGAATCCTTGCTAAAACCGGCGAATCTGGTGCTCATGGTGTTTATCGTTCCTTTGGACATTCTCTTCGCGTCCGCTCGTTCGTTTTTCCCTGACTGATATACCAGTAATACTAACCCATGTAGAGTTGGGTAAACCTTGCTCAAGAATTCCGCATTCGGTGGCCCACAAAGCTTGAATATCTCTACTGCTGGGCTGCTGTGAGTGCCGACTTGAAAAAGTCTGTAATGGTCGTCGCTCATCAGGTCGTACACGATGCAGCCGATTGCCCACATGTCGACTAAAGATAATATTTTGCCTTGGGAGTCAACATCATAACCTCACTTGCCGTGTCATACTTTCCCTTGTGGAAGAAGGCTTCAGGACTGCGATAGGGGAACGTAACGACCTTGACACATCATGGTGCATCGGATCACAACTTTGGTCACCTCAATTGACATCTCTTGATCTTGTTCCTCCACACGGGCCATCCCAATGTCGAGTATGGTCGCTGATGCGATTCCTCCATTACAATCATGCATAATTGCAATATTCTCGGGCTTGAGATCTCGGTGTAGAACCTACAATGCATCAGCAGATAGCATAATTTTCAACATGCTGATTAACTTCAGTATGAAATAATGATTACTTGTCGCGAATGCAGATATGCAAGTCCTTGTAGAATGTGTCGAAGTAAGATTCCGCTCTCAATCGGTGAAAATCTCCGCTTGACGTTGTGGAATAGGATCGATTTTAGCGACTTCCCAGCATATTCCATAACTATGTGTCTGAAGCACGTTTTTGTTTACACTTGCAATTAGACACAATTTCTTGCATCGTGTTGTAGGTGACGAAATTTTTCTCGTGACAATATAAGGCCTTGAGCTTGACCAGGTTTGGATGTTGCAATTCCTTGAGCATCCATATTTCACGATACGCTCTCCGAGCCTACAATAAATAGATGCCGAAAAAAAAATTCGTCAGCCGAAACATCGTCCACCATGATTCTACTATAATGGCGAAATCCTTACATGCAGCTGATTTCGTTCATCACTTTTGTTTTTGCACGTCAGATGAACCATTTTGACAGCCATATCTTCATGGTGTTCCAAGGATTTGACACGACTGATAAAGGAGCTGATAAATATTAGTTGCCTGTTCACTCGTACTTACATCACTGTTCCATAGGCTCCGTACCCGAGAAACTCCTTGACGTAAAGCTCATATTTCTCCGGAACGTAAACCGTCTCTCCACCAGTAATGATTCCGATGTAATTTTCTTCCATTTTCGATCCTTCTGGAGTTTCGAAATGTATCGAATTGGAAATGATATTTCTCGACGTACCTGATTGCGATCGTTCTCTATTACGGAAGACACGATCGAATAACTTGCTCACTAGCTTCATCTATATTGATTAACTCTGCAATCGAGGCGCCAGTAAATCTGGAGGCAACAATTTGATAACCTGTCACTTGATAAAGTATGAGTCAATGAAGCGCTGAATATGAAGTGGGTGTGGCGAACACTATGGTTTATCGTAATGAGAGGAGTCCTCGTACGTTTTTGTGTCCATTGTCACTCTTATCAATCGAGAGAGTCGAATATGCACTCACTCATAGGATGAATCAGTGAGCACTGAGTTCCACGAGTCTGGACAGGTTAACAAGGGAACATAGTTTATTCGACTTAAAGTGACTGTCCATTCGAATGTACAGTGCTGAAATTAGCTATTCTTGTTGCTTACGCTTGGACTAGGCGCCTGATTGTGAGCAACGTGTTTGGAACTAACGCTGCAAATGATACAAAACGTATGACTAGGACTGTACAGGTGAATCGGACCGAGGAAGACCGAGTTTTCGAATGCATTTATGAAGATTGGGGCAAAGCAGTGGTTTTTACTATGATTGTGAGTGCGATGTCGAGCTTACTTGTTCGTTCTTAACATCAGCTGGTTTCTAAAAGGCTAAATATAACACGATCGCGTAGAAACAGACAAACGCCTTCATACTGTTTTTTTTGCCATTTCTGCAAATGCATTCTTTTCTCTGCAAGTGAGTCTGTCTTGCTCCTTGGCCCTGCACCACAGGTTGTTTTTTCCCGGTGTTGGTTTGCCATTGTCATGCAACAAGAGTCAACTCCCTTTTGATTTTTCTTCTTACAGTTTGTAAAGCGGTCATTACCTCACAGTCTCCCCCTCCCATCAGTCTACGATTCCTTCACATTGCCCACTCGCTTCTCTATTATTTGTCTTCCCGCGCTTCCTCTCTCTCACTGTAGTGCGAGTGCGCCGTTGTGTGGGCGATGTTTGGCGTCAAGCAAAGTTGGTGTATTAGGATATTCGGATCCCATTTTGCACTTTTTCAATCCTATTTCGGCCTCTCTATCAGTTGTGTTCTTGTGAAAATTGTTGTTTAGTATCCATTCACGTTCCGTATCATCAGCTTCATGTTCTATATCAAGCGCGAGAATTATGGTTCAATATTCTTCATTTTTCTTCTGCTTAATATATTTGTCCGTTCAAGATTTGGTTGTTGTATGCTAACGACTCTCAAAGTTTCATATTTTGTACAGTATCTTTAATTTTTACAGTCCCCTGATGGCGGTGGAACCTCTGGCCCTCGCCGTATTCGGATTCCTTCCGCGGTCTCGCACATACGAGGAAGCGGGCCACTGCTGGGAGGCACGAATCATCAGGGACAGGTGAGGAGAGCGAACCCGGTGAATGTGCGACGGTGGGAATAGGAGAAATAATGGATTCAAATCCAATCCAATTGGTAAATGTTCTAGCAGGCAGATGAAACATAATTTGTTCTGGCTTTTTACACGTTTTCGATAAGTGGGGAAGAATATCTTTATGATGTGCTGGGTTAGCAAAGTTGTGTTAGGTCTATGGTTACTGGATAAGGAGTAAGAAGAATGATTGTATGTGGGAACGTTGTGGAGGAGTGTGATCGTGCATGTGAACGGTGTAATAATTGCAGATGCACATTGGAGAAGCGATGTGTGAAGAAGCACTTTGAGAATGGAGACGGAGAAGGGAAGGAGGAGAAGGAGGACGAAGAGGTTAGAATAGGGGACATTTGATGACATGCACTGGTTCCACTAAATTGAAGTGCGGGCATCCGTAGAGTTAGATCTTGAAACAGAGTTTTTGCCGGCAAAGATGAGTAAAATCAGCCCATTACATTATCTATTGTTGAGAAGATCACAGAAGCACAGATAACGGCTAATTGCAAAAAAAACCGACAATGACATTATTGTGGTGCTCACCTACCAGGGTTTAAATACATCCGCTTCTCTGATAAACAGTGTAAGTATTTCAGGTGATTCGAGTGGAGTTGTTTGACTCGGATGGCGACAAGTACCAAAAGTATCTGATGAAGTTGGACTCTGGAGAATGGAAGGAACAGGACCACTATAAGGTGGCAAGACAGTCAATCACAATACATCCACTTTCTTTCCTTGTTTCACTCTATATGAATCTGTGGTGAAATTGACCATCTGTACTGTTGTAATGGGTCATTAGGGCAATATCATATGGTCGTTCAAGAGGGAGAAGGGTATTGAAGTAGTTGTTTAGGTTCTCGGACTGTCGAAGTTGCGTCACGAGGCATCGTTTGGCGAGATAAGAATTGCCTGTGAGTACACCTTTTGATTGTTTACAATATAAATGATGCAAATATTTGGTCACTATAAGTTGTGAGTTAATTGGTCCTTTATTTGATTTTTCGTTATCTTTCTCAGTGGGTGATTTTTTCATTTAGAAGAGCAATTCGAGTTTTCAGAGGTGTGACGGTTTCGCAAACGAAAGGTGCCCAACTTATGTTTTTTTGCGACAAACGCACAAATCAACGCCATTGGCACAACTTTTTTACAATTAGTTTTGCTAGTTGTGCAACTGTCGTTTGTGCAACCAACACACTCAGAGTTTTTAACATAATAAATATGGTTACCATGAAATATGCTCGACCACTGACAATGAGTCTTGTCTTTTCAGACAGACAGAAGGTCCTCAAGCACCATCCGGACAAGAAGAAGCACAGAGTTGGTGGCCTTTTGATGTATTTGCGACTGTTGAAAGAAAAACGATTTTTTTAGATAACCGAGTTGTGAAATATTAATACGTACACTATTGACTCTATTGTCATTTATAATCGATAATGTTTAACGAGGGATTGATTATCTATAGATGTACTTGTAGGGCGAGTCTATTCCGAACGAAGAGTACTTCGTATGCATCACAAAGGCATACGAACAACTGGGAATGAGTGAACAGGTAAACATGACTATTTATTATTTTTCCGGCTGTTTCCTGGAACCCGTCAGATGTGCGATGCACAATTACAACTGGTTCTGAAGTCGTAAAAGCTGAAATTGGTCTTAGTGGAGTTGATTATTTGATTGGCGTTCACAATCAGATGTGACTTCCCTATATTGCTTTTTGTGAAACCCGCCGGATTCGCAATGCACACTTGCTATTAATTCTAAGCGCCAGTTCTATGTCAATTACTCTTTCTCAGGCGCTACTCATTTTAGCACAACAAATTGATGATGTTGTCTTTTCATAGTCTTATTTCCTTTCACTTTCTCAGTACTTGCTTCACCGAACAGAATGATCATTATGTGTGATATGTTTAGAAGCGTCGTGCGTACGACTCTGTTGATTCGGCCTTCGACGATTCGATTCCATCGGAGAAGAGTATCAATAAGGACAACTTCTTCAAGCTTCTCACTCATGTATTCGAAAGGAACAAGAGGTGAGAATACTGTAGTAGTGAATGGATGATACACCAAATATGATATGATTCGATTTAATTAAACTTGAGCCCTTATACATTCACATTCATTGCATTATTTCTTCGCATTCATTACATTAATTCTATCAAAAGGTCCTGTTCTAGCAGTTGGTTTAATTCTTGCTGGAAATCTTGACAGTTTCTTTTGCAGAAATTAGCATGGTAATTATTAGAATATTTTCTCATCCTCTTTTTATCGCTCATTATGATCAAGTATTGTCTCAGATGGTCTACAACACAGCCAGTGCCTGGACTGGGCGACGAGAAGACGGAAAGAAACGAGGTACGGTAGACCTTTTCTATGGTTTACGGTAATTTGATTAAGCAAGGATTTGTTATTTGGAGATGCAGTATTCTTTGGGTAGGTCTTAGAGTGAGTAGGCTGAACGAAGTACATATTGTTACACTACTTGTGAATCACGGTGATTTGTTTCCCATTCAACAGTTTATTAACAACTCGTATATAAAAACGTATTATTGGCTGGGTTTGGATACCGATAAATTATGCTGTTATTACTGATACTGTTAAGGTGAATCGCTTCTACAACTTCTGGTTCGAGTGGAGTAGTTGGAGAGAATTCTCATATCTGGACGAGGAGGACAAAGAGAAAGGAGAGGACAGATGGGAGAAGAGAGAAATGGAGAAGATGAATAAGGTACGGTAGTGATTGAATGGATGCCTGTAGACTACGACCATTCTCTGCTATTATTATTACCTATCTCGCTCATCTCCTGCACAAACAGAGATGTATGACTATACTTGGATCTTGTATGCAACACTTTGTATATTTATTGGAGTTCACAGACAGATTCCAATACGATGTCATTCAATTCCTCTTACATATTTCATATAGCACCGAGTGAAAAAGTTCTGCAATTAATGAATTTTTTCTCTATAATCTGCACATTCATATTCCTATTTGAAGGCTGAACGTGAGCGTCGTCGCAAAGAAGAAGTGAAGAGGATACGAAAGCTGGTCGAATGCGCGTACGCAAAGGATCCACGTATTGTGCAGTTCAAGAAGGAAGATCAGGTGGGGGATTTAGAACTGGGCTGGTCCCAGGATTTAGGGGGGTACCTACTCGAAATTTGACAAATTTGAGTACTTATCCCACAAAATTTGGCAAATTTGGGCCGAACCTCCGCAAATTTGAACTTTTGCTGGATTTGCTGGAGGCCTGCACAACTCTGGGGGGGGGGGATACGATTGATGGAGTACGGTAACTTGAATGAGGGAAACATTACTGAATCTGATGCTGCCGATTGCCGGCCTTTTTGATGATTAGAATACTAAACATTTGATTATTTGGTTATATAGCAATTGTAGATTTAAGCAAGGCGAGTCTTGGAAGGATTACAGTGGATTTGATTTTACAAGTAGATATGATAATTACATATATTGATTGCAGGAGTCGAAGGAACGCGCCAAGCAGGAGAGACAACGGGCTGCCAAGGAGAGAATAGCAGAGGAGGAAAGGAAGAAGAGGGAAGAGGAGGATAGAGTGAAGAGGGAGAAGGAGGAAGAAGAGAAGAAGGTTGGTACATGAGCAATTCTAGATCTATTTCTAATCGAGCCTTTCTGACCAAATTATTAACCAGTATTGTTTTGTTATTACCACTGGAAAATACATTATTATTTGGCTCCTCATTGAACTTGCTGGTTTGAATTTTTCAACAAAAGGACAATTTCAGGCCAAAGAGGAACGAGATGCCGAGAAGGCGAAGAAACAGGAGATTAAGAAGGCACTTGCAGCCCAGAGACGGTACGCAGACATTTTACCACATTTTTATTAATTGTTCCCGGTTCGGTACGTAGTGCTATTCTAGATTATGGTAATGCTTTATTATATTGACGAAACATACTTCCTACTTGTGTTTGTTGATGGGCCTTTTTTGAAAATCGGAAATTAATTTGCAGACGATTGAAGAAGATGGCTGAGGATGCTGGATGGTGGACTGCGGAGAATGAGATACTCGTACAGATGGAGAGGATAGAGAGGGTACGGTATTCTGGGGGGGGGGGGAGGGGATTGCGGATTTCCCCATCTAGTGGCGGCGAAGCGTGTTTTGTATTTAAGTGGCCAATGATTTAACAGGGTTGCAAGAAAAAATTTTTGTGATAGATTTTATGAT
>JACMIF010002541.1:0-12604 GCA_014805445.1 Diplogasteroides magnus | reverse complement strand
TCCCACGGTAACCTCTACACACGGGCGGAGTTTGGTGGCCATTGGACCATTTTGAAAAAATGGCATTTTTTGACATTTTTTGCCGAATTTTCAGTAATAACTCAACGGAGAAAATCGTTAGAGTGCCAATATGTGTGTTATATGTTGCCAATATACTAGGGTACTAGCACGGTAGTTGGGGAGATTTGGTGACTGGTTTCAAAATTTTGGCAATTTTTTTCTTAACCTGATTGCATATCGAGTTCGGGAATGGGTCACATTTCAACCGTTGTTCTGAGCCTTGCAGATGAACCAGAGATGTATCACACCATGCATGTGTTTGCCCAGAAGTCAGCTATAAGTAGCCACAATGAATAGTGGATATCGTCAACGAGTGAGAAAATACACCATTTTTAATCAAAGTGTCCAAAGACTTTGTATACACCATAATATTATATTACATGACTATTATCGGAGTGAGAAACTCTTGAGAATTTCCCAGTCTTTAGTGAGCCTAAGGCGACGCGAATTAAAAAAAAGTGATTGGTAATGGGGAGGCAGTGATTTTCATATATAATGAAGAGGCCTCAACTACCCTAACCTCTTGGAATGCCTGTGCAGTCCTCTCCGACAGCATATTGCACACGGCCGCAGCCCCTCCCTCCACTTCGAACACATTACATGAGAAGCGGGAAGAGGAATCTGAAAAAAACATGGTTCACATTGCTTAGATCATGAATATTTATGACAATTCTCAAGTTTACTATTATATAAAGATCATTTTGACGTCTATTTACCAATATTGTGAAAAAGAACCCATTCAACATGGTATTGTGAAATTACAAGAATTTTGAAGGAAAATCTAATTATCTGCGGCGCTATGAAGCATACATGGGGTATAATTCCCACCTTCATTCCTGACACTCGTGATGATCGCCAGATGATGCTCATCCTTTCTGGAGACCATCCATAGGGCGATGTCTGAGAAGTCGAAGAAGGCTCTGAAATATCTTTAATTGAAATCTTCCGCTAAACTCAGCAATGCATTTTGCAGTTTCTAAATAGTTACACGCGCAAAGTTCAACACTATTATAAAAAATCAAAAAGAAATATTGTGTCAATGTCTATTTATCTAGGAATCATATAAACCAATCAACAAATAATATATTACCTCTAAGACATTCTAACAGAACCATTAACACCATAAAATAAGGTCAAGCGAGAAGTGAACGCTAAACATCGTAGCGCGGGGATGTGAGAGAGCGCAAGAAGGAGTGAGAGTAAGGCAGAGATGACATAGAAAGCGCTGCTAAATCATGACACACAGCGCACTTGAGTAGAAGCAAGTAGGAGACATTTCGACGAGAACATTTTAAGGACTTGACGAAGTCTAACTAAAAGCTACTTTGTTGACAATGGTTGTTGCAAAATGCATTTGAATTTTCCCACTTGAGATTGGGTCCAGTCGGTGATTCCTTCAAGAGCACTCTCCTCTCTGCACACAGAAGATACAATGGATGCGGAGGCTGCAATACGAATAATTGAAAACACCGCGTTTGGTCAACAACGAGTGTGATGCTAAGTTCCATGAAAAAATGGACAAAATACTGCGCTATGAAGAACCAATTGATGCAGTGAATACCGCTTGGACTCAGAGAATGATTGGAATGAACAGGTGGAGCTTAACAAGAGAAGAATTTTCCCAAGCCATGAGACGGCATATCGACCAGATATTGATTCCGTGATAAATTGATTGATTGATTGATTTGATAGTGACTGAATCACCGGGTAGGACCCTCCTTCTTTTTTTTCAAATATCACTGTGAGCGATAAGTTCTTTTGTGGGGAATAGATTAGTGTTTCTAAACAGGTAATTTTATGCGAGAAAGTGCAATTCTTATTCATCTAATCTCAGCGGAGCTGTTATCTCTCCCATGTGAGATACAACCGCTCCGAGGGAATGAGGAATGCATAACACAGATCTTCTGAGAGAGTGAATCAACACTCCCGACAGCACTTTTCTGAATCCAACAATAAAATTAATTTCCTGACTATATCGACCCCGCTGATTACGATGACGACCTCCGTTTGGCATGAAAATTGGCCATTCATTGTATATGCCCTCAGGGCACTTTTACATTTTTGTCATTTCCGAGCGATTCTCCCCCTGTTTTGAATGTTTGAGGCATTGCAGGTAGTAATAAAGGTACTACAACATAATTTTGAGGTATGGTTATGTATGTAAATTTCAGGTAAACTGGGTTTGAAGTTTTTAAATGTCTGTACTGTAAATTTTCCCCATTTTTACCAGAAATTTTATTAGCTTTTTGAAATCTCCTTATCAAAAAGTACTCTGAAATGGCAAAAATGTAAAAGTGCCCCGAGGGCATATAAAATGAATAGCCAATTTTCATGCCAAACGGAGCCACCATCGTAATCAGCGGGATCGATATAGTCAGAAAATACATTTTCATCTCGGATTCAGAAAAGTGCTGTCTGGGCCTCTGCCCATTCCGCTCCGCTCTCTCAGAAGATCTGTGATAAAATTACCGGTTTAGAAACTCTAGAATAGATATCTAATAAATAATTGATGAAACGTTACAGCACACACTCACACACCACATCATGTATCATCCTATCTAGTGCCGAAGCACCGTGTATGTCTCCCCACCTCAATCTTATGTACTCTCCTTGCCACGATGACCTTGTCAATACTTGACTGCACTGCGTGTTCTCCTCCAGTCCTCAAGGGCACCTCCACTGTGCCCAGGAAGCGGGCCTTCAAGGCATTTATGTCATCTCTCTTGTATTTTCAAGATCGCATCCAACCACGGTTTTTAGACACCACAACTATATTTCGCAAACAAATTGGGGATAGCCTATTTCGCGGCCTCGACCCTGCTTACTATTAGTAGCCCTACCAAAACTGCGTAGCAGCTTCCAGTCCGCACAGGCGGGGCGGCGACGCAGTTTTGGTGGGGCTGCAGCGCCGGGCCGGGTCGTGGGGGCTATCCCAACAAATTGACTTTGATCAACACCAATAATGTATAGCCCCGCGCAGGAAACTGCTGCAAAACCAACGACGAGAGTATTTCTAAACGAAAAACAACAACTAGTCATAGTAATCTTATAAAAAAGAAGACTATGAGAGTTTATGTATCAGGACGAATGGCATTGATAGTATTACCCCACCTCAAAATGTCCTTCTACTGCCTGTGCGTCTGCTGCAGAGTCCGGTAGTTGGCCGATGCACAGTAGATCGAATTGAATTGGCGTTGCGGTGAGGTCTGAAAAAGGCATCGCTTGAATATCAGACCATATAATAGTGACGAGAACGACCTGCAGGACCGCTAAACCCTTATTGATAACCCCCAGAATTCTCCCACATTCTTTTACGAGATATCGTAGCACTTATTCTTCAAAAAGCGAGAAAAGGATTTGTCATCGGAAGTAGCGGAACTATCAAAAAGCCTTCAAAGGTGTGAATCCTCACCAAAGTCGTTCACATTTTCCTCTTCGACCACGTGGTGTGGAGAGCCGTTGGGTGACTGAATTTGCACTGTTCACTATGCACAAAATAACACGTTTACCAGTGCTGACACATTTCGCAGAACGTTGATCCATTCAAGAAGATCACGAGGGGAATTCGCCTGAACAGCACGCATACCGTAACCTCGTTCAAAGACAACATGACGCTACCGTACCTGCAGTATCACTTTACGATCCTTTGACGAGACGATGAACACGAAACGTCGCTCGAACTCCGTTGCCTCCTCTACCGTACACTCGGAGAGGGTGAGAAGGATGGAGCTGCCGAGATCATCGGGTCTACAATGCATTATATCCTTTTAAAATCCTATGCTGAGAATTACTTCAAAGATATTTGTCATATTATGAGTTTCAAATCTATGTTTTCATAAGATAATTTTGTTTGTTGATATCACGTCAAGAATGGATTAGTCGTAGGTGATATTCCAAGCCAAAACGGCGCTGCAAACAACGTACTTTTTCATGAATTGTCGCAATTCGATTATGATTGTACATGCAGCTTCATAATCTCACTTTTGGTGCATGAGAGTGGTGCCCTGCACATACACGAACACTCGTTCCCAGTTGTTCATGAAGAGACCGGATTTGCTGAAAATATTGCTTGATTGCAATATGTATCATGGATATTTATTTTTATTCCATTCGATATATTTTCTTGATGCGCACAGGGCAGCAAAAAACGAAAATGGAATCTGTTATAAGCAGTATATACTCACACTCTCATCCTAACGTATCCTTGCTTGGTGGTAGCAGAGCAACCGGGTGAAACATCGAAATCGTCTCTGTAAGTATTCAAGGTTTCTAAGAGAAGTAGGCATTAGGGTGTCGCTCGTAGTGACTTTAGTGCATTCATTCTATCTCTACTATCCGAGTAGCGGTCGTCTCTGCATTCGATAGACAACAGCTCCTCGGAGAGTAGAGGCACGTCGAATGCACTAAAGTCACCGCGAGCGACACCCTAGTAGGCATGCATCGACATATTTAGTGGAGATCACGTATTTTAAGGAATATATTTTCTTGGAAGGAATGGCAAAACATAAATAATAGGGTGGACAAAGCAAGCATATTCGCAAGACTTGAATCATTCCTGAGTGGCGCGACCGCCCAATTCAAGTCTTGCATAAGAATGGAATGTTATTCAAGTCTTGAATAACATCGCATTCGCATCGCATAGACAAGGAATTATGGATTTTGTTTCTTGAAAAAAGAACAAGGTTGTTGCATACATCATTTCCGACTTCCATTCTTAGTTTGGTAAAGATTGCAGCATTCAAAAAGTCATACGGATGAGAAACCAGCGAAAATGTTATTCAAGACTTGAATAACCACACCGCTTACGCAAGACTTGAAGAAAGAATGACCGCTCACCCCTGCTTATTCAAGCAGAATTGCTTGGATTGTCCAGCCTAATAAATAACAGTAAAACGCTGACGTGTTCAGTCTAGCAATCAGCTTGTCGAGTGCATCAGAAGAGGACGCTCGTTGTTCGTCGGCCGATCGAACGATTCTGTAATCAGCAAGTATATCATACATTGGCAGAGTTTGCGCTGATATTTTGCCTGTCGAGTGACTGACTCCTATTCAAAACGGAATTGCAGAGTGGCTAGAGTAAAAAAATTTGCATGTTTCACCTATAAAAATTTTAAAGCAGCAGAGTACTTAGCATATTTGATGAGTGAATCCGTAATGCGTGTCATGTTTGTCCAGATTAAATCAGATTAAATTTCGTTCCCTTTCTTTTCTCAGTCAGCCTAATTTCTTTCGGGAAAGTCTATTTCACTGCCCGGCCCCGGATTTCGCAGCCCCACCAATCTGAGTTGGTGGGGCTGCCACGCAGGGCCGGGCCGTGAAATAGGCTATCCCCCTAACTTCACGTGTGCAGGGTTCCACGCCGCATTTGGTTCTACTTTGCGCAAAACCGCAAGGGTAAACTTGTAATCATCCAAACGATCAACGAGAAAGCACTTACTGGTGCATCTTCTCTTGACTCTGTTGCAGGAATTGCATACTCTCTCCCTTGTACGAGTCGGCCCCCATCGAGTGGAAGGACTTGAAGGCCAGGAGGAGGGAGAGCATAGGCTCGATCAATAGAGTGTATCTGAACAAGGAATGCATAACAGCCATCAAATTAAAATCACTTTGATTCTTAACCACAGTCCATCAATTTGTGTGGGCGACATGTGCACTTGGAATGGGGGAAAACACATGAAATCGAAAAAGGAGCCAGTTAATTCCGGATATTCTATGGGTTTGCTCATTTTACCGTAGTTTCAAAAATAATGTGGCCATGCGTAACTTTTTAAAATACTAGACGTGAGATTGGTAATGAATACAGTATATCCCTGAATTCTTCGGAAAATATAAACTGTACAATGTGCAGGATTTTAGCGGTCAAATCAATCCTTACCGTGTTGACTGTAGCGAATTCAGTCTGGTCACGTAGTCGATAGCCTCCTGAATGGAAATTTTGAACACAAAACGAGTAAACGAAACTTTTTCTGTCTTGTCTTTGTCTTTCATAAAATGACTGCTTGTACTTAATCGGAAACTGACCGCATTGTACTGATTCCTGGCCATCGTCAGCTCTCCCTGCACTTCTCCCAATTTCTTCGCCGAATCCTTCCTTGATTCCTTCAGATATCTGTCCTCCGCCTCCACAAAATCTGCCTGAAATGAATTTTCAGTCTAATCACAAGTTGAACTGAATGACGTCTACAATATACTCAATCCGGGTTACTGTAACTCAGAGAAAGAATTAATGTGGTCACTTACGAGTACGGCATCATGTCTCTCCTGTGCACGATCCGCAAGATTCGACAGTTCCGTATGCGCCTTGTTCACCTGGAAGCAAAGAAGTCAATGACCAAAACAACAGTCTCAGTGATTCAGCAGAAACTTGATGGTAAAAGCTGATATTTAGTAATGATAGCGGGGTGCTTCTGTTGAAGCCCGGACTTTAGTATATTGTAGGTTGCTGCAGTAAATTATCCTGTCAAGGTAGCCATACTATTGTATCCTACGGTAATCCTCTGAAGCGGCCAATTCAACTCACCGGATAGCGAACACAGTTGTCCAATTGCTGTGCGAGAACCTCCAATCCATTGGCTGTCTCCAGAATTGACGAGGAAAGACGAGTCGTCAACTGAACTTTTAATATCATAAATAATAGATTTTCATCGTCTAGGGAAAATGTCCACAAATAGTAGCGTAATTCAAACATCGTACTCAAAATTTTGAATACCTGTGGCATGTCCAAATCCACATCGTCCAATGCGAATCGTCGGTCCTTGAATGAAGCAAGCACCACGGCAACTTCCCTAGCTGCCTTAGCAGCGCGTGTCTGAGCTTGCGTCAACTGCATCACAGCTGCAAATTGGTAAACAAAAGAAAACATTATTTAATCGAAGAAAGCATTCGGTCAAACAACGTACTTACCGGATAATAGGAGCTGTGACCACTCGCGGAGCTCCCCCGCATCCTCTTGGAAGAGATGGAGGAGCGCGCGTTGCTGAAAATCACACAAATGTTTATGACAGTGGCTAAATTCAACAACTTGCTATGAAAATGAACAATCGAAAAAGCAAAGAAGACAGCAAATATCCCATTTTAAGAGACAAAATGGTCTAACCTGTGGAATATCAGCAAGAACATCCTCGTAATCGAGATGAGTCCTCATTGAAGAGAAGCACAACGATCTCGGATGGAGCCGGAAATGACAAAGAATTGATTCCCATCTTTAATACGGAAAATGTACAAGAAATTGGATTTAAAACTATCCGAAACGCTGCTTTAGAGCGAAAGATCATCGAATAAAATGTTCCGATGATTTTAGGAGTTGACGAACAGTGTGAGCTAAACCACGGATGCAAATCCGCAAAATATCTTTCTTTGGTATTCTTCCGCACAGTTTACTTTGGCGGAGATGAGAACTTTCGAGTTTGAAAAAATAAATATTTGCTTTAACTGAATTGTAACAATTATATTTCTGTACGTTTCATTCGCTTAAAGGAGCCACAACGGGAGACTTATTTGCATGCACTTTCGGGTTCACTTCTCTCCATTCCCTCACTTTCTCGGATCCAGGTCAATATGTACGATTCGTATCTGAGTTGTTCAATATGTACGAATTGGTATCTTTAGAAAGGTCACTATGTACGAAAGCTAAGGTCAACATGTACGAAAATTTTGGCCAATATGTACGAAAAGTTTTGGTCAATATGTACGAATGTTGGCTCTGTTACAGATGACAGGTCCCATGATAATAGATTGGTCCCAATAAAGAAGATTGGTCCCAAATAAAACAGATTGGTCCCAAATAAAACAGATTGGTCCCATGATTAACATATTTTTCCATAAATAACAGATTGGTCCCATAAAAAGCAGATTGGTCCCATCTTGAAACATACTGAAGCAACTTCAAGTGGCCCAGTTAGAGACGCCTTTTCCCTTTTATGTTTGTCGCATGTGTCCATTCAACCATTATGCCCTTCGTGGGATTTTCGACCCAATTGGTCGCGAAGAACATCATTGAGATGCACCCAGCTTCATTCCTTCGAAGAACGAGCCCTCGTTAATTGTTAAAGATCATCACAATCATGGCACAACCAACGAAGTCATCTTTTCCTTCTAAATCGGGTTTCTAAAACATAGTAACGTGTCGCAGAGCGGTTACCTCTATAGATACCGCTCCGAGTGGATTAGAGCAATGAGAAATGCACTTTACTACCGATTTAGAAGCCTTACTGGAAAAGATGACTTCGTTGGTGGTGCCATAATTGAGACGATCTTTAACAATTAACGAGGGCTCGTTCTTCGAAGGAATGAAGCTGAGTGCATCTCAATGATTTTCCTTGCGACCAATTGGGTCGAGAATCCCACGAAGGGCATAATGGCTGAATGGACACATGTACCCTACAGTAGGATCTTCTAGGAAGACAGCTGAACAGCGATCGATGTCGATCTCCATGGACGGTCCTCCAGAAACAAAAGCAGCCTGAAACATGAGTCCAGATCAATAGGCACAATTCGTAGTCGAAACAAATACGACAAATAAAATATACCTTTGGCTTAGCTGTGTGCTTGGGGTCTGACTTGATACATCGAAGACACTCGTAGACAATGGACATTTTGTTTTCTCTCTTAAGACGGAATGACAAATACTTGTCGTTCACTCGGTATCCTAGGACGTACTGCTTTCCCTTCTCAGACTTCCATATTGCGGCAGGCCACGATGTCATGTCTGAAGCCGGAAAGATTAGACTAATAAACACTAATAATAAACAACAAAAAAGACAATGAAACACACAACAAAGTAATGATAGATATGAACTTTATCTCACAAGTATACAGAAACAATCCGGTATGATCACAGATATGCACGATCATTGTCCACGACCTGTTGCCATCTCTCAGGCAGTTTATGGATCCCTTCCTTGTGGAAGCCTTCGCGGCGCGATTTGAAATAGCGTTCGAGTTCGGAATGGACCTCTGATAAGTTCTCGTGCTGTATTTTTAAGGAGCGAATTGTATTTTTATTTTTATCTGTGTTCACACGTGTCAACGTTCATAATTATTATTGGTTATGGTCAGTAGGATATTAACCTGCGCCCATATCGTTTGATATCGTTTCCGTTCCGCCAAACTGTGCATTTATTTCTGATGTCTAGATTCTGTCATAACAAGACGTGTTAGTTTCAATTGTCAATCACTGCTGGATGCAAAACATAATCGATAATTGTCATCCAGTTATTGTTCCGAAGTAGTCTTGTTATTATTATCCAGTTATTGCCTAGTTACAGTTTTTTTTAAATATATGCATTGAAGCGGACTATGAGGTGCAACACACTGGTATGAGATACAAAAGGCGATGCCTCAAAGGTCGGGAGATGAAACCCCGTGGCGGTTCGTACATATTGACCAAAACTTTTCGTACATATTGACCTGGACCCCACTTTCTCGTCGTCAGAGCGGTCTACTCTGACAACGAGAGAGTAAGGTAATTGGAGAAAAGTGATCCCGAAAGTGCATGCAAATAAATCTCCCTTTGTGGCTCCTTTAATGCATTGGAAGATGAATGTATAGCCATTTAAGCTTACATATAATATTTCTTTTTCGATTGTGAAGCAGTCAATTCTTCATGAGCTCTTCATATTTAACTGTCTTCATTGTAACAGCATCGTTAATGGGCTGTCGATGACTTTTTATAACCATTTGATGCCGATGCTTCCGTTAAACAGTTCGGTATAAAAATAAGCGCCGAAAGCGAAGATGTAATATGAGACCAGAGAACAACGAGAGAAAGAAAGGAACTGCTTATGTGTCCGAGAACAAAAACCTTTAAACTGATATTCAGCAACTTTTTTCGCGCTATTTCACAAGTTGACTAAAGTCGAATTTAAATTCGAGTTGACTTGTGAAATTTATCAGACGAATTGGCTTAAATTGTATCCCTTGAGGGATAGCGGAAGCGAATACATTAGATGCAAACCATAGCCTAAGAACTATTTACGATAGCCATTGAATTCCAAACTCACAACTCAGTATAGTCCATGTGGAGAAGATGTACTCTGTGAACGGTAGATGAGACGACGGCTCAACGGGACCCGTCTTTTATTTAGACGGAGAGAGCGATATAGTTGGCACTGGCACAGTGCGGATTGGGGGACTTGAGGGTAATATACGGCTGTGATTGTGGGAATGGGGGAACGTGATGGGGAGATTGACGCAATTACTCGGGTGGTTGTGGAAGCGCCTCATAGATAGTCGTACATGGAGCTGGTATTCGGTATCTTACTGATTTTTGTTGGAAAGTTGCGATTTGTTTATCTTATTTGAATAAAAGAATTACTGCCACAGTAATAGAACTATAGGGCGTTAGTTGTGCTATCACACTAAACGTCTCGCTTTCCGTGGCTAGTTGACCTTCAGCTAACTAAAAAAAGCGCTTTTGGCTCTCGGAGTGCAGCGTAAGAGAGTGGTAATGAAGTACTAGAGGTCAGACGAGGAAGAAGTTTCAACTAGACAGGGCGGTACTGGTTAGAAGCCGAGTCGGCACTATATAAGACTGTTGCATATTGGATGAAGACAGTCTCCAGCGATGGAAGTCGACAACAAGGTCAAAGCGTACCGCATCGTCGGTTATGCAGCCGTTACCTTCTCGGCCATCGCCGTCCTCTCCATTGCAGTGACACTCCCAATGGTGTACAACTATGTGCATCATATGAGGAGACAGGTCACAAATGACCTCCGCGTCTGCAAGGTTTGTGCGCTTGCATCGACTAGTCTCCTTTAACATTTGTGCAAGCATTTGGAAGACTCAATTAATCGGAACAAGTTACTCTAACCCGTATGTGTTATAACTGCCGATAGCAAGTTTTTTCCTATAGTTTCAATAGTAAAGAATCATCTTTATGTTGTTCTTTCCACTCTCACCCTTCCTCATTCAGGGATCCATGCAGTCCGTGTGGAATGATGTCTACACTATCAAGGATCTCCCCGCCCGCAACCGTACCGCCCGTCAGGCGTACGACACCGGATCTTATGGAGGATCTTCCAACTACGCATCTGGATCCACTGGATCATCTGCCTTCTCCACCAACTACCGCGGATCCTCCGACAACGGAGGAGCCTTCCAGGATTCTCAGTGCAATGGCTGCTGTCTTCCTGGCTCTGCTGGGCCCTCTGGACGCCCCGGAGCACCTGGAGCTCCCGGAAGACACGGAGCTCCTGGACAGCCTGGCAATCCAGGACGTCCTCGTGGAGGAACCCCCTGCGAGCCCCTGACTCCTCCTCCCTGTCCTCAGTGCCCCGTTGGACCTGCCGGATCTCCCGGAGCACCCGGAGCTCCTGGAAATGACGGACGCCCTGGAGGACCCGGATTCCCCGGACCCGACGGACAGCCTGGACAGCCCGGAGGCCGCGGAAACAACGGGCAGCCTGGACGCCCTGGAAACGACGGAAGACCCGGAGCCCCCGGAAAGGGTGCTACTGGAGGCGGTCCCATCCCCGGAGCCCCTGGACAGCCGGGACGCGCCGGAGGACAAGGACCCCAGGGTAAGCGTTGACCTACTAACTTTTTTCGTTCTTTGGTTTGTTGTTTTGATTTCGCAACTATTCGATATTTTGAAGGACCCGCTGGACGTCCTGGAAACGACGGACGCCCCGGCAACAACGGAGGACGTGGACAGCCTGGATCACCCGGAGGCCCTGGAAACGATGGACAGCCCGGCCAACCTGGACGCAATGGAAACTCTGGAGGATCTGGAGAAAAGGGAATCTGCCCCAAGTACTGCGCCCTCGATGGAGGAATCTTCTTCGAGGATGGAACTCGCCGTTAAACGCCGTGATTCTCAATCACTCTTTATGCATTGCGCAATGCTGTTCTCTTATAAATGGGTTAAACTCAATCATCCGTTCCTCACAACTGTAACCTTGACATTAAAATGTTACAGTCACGATTTATTCAGTATCTAATGTAGTTGAAATACGACGCAAACAACAAAACAAGTATTAAATTATTGAAACAGAATCGCATGTAAAAATGTAAGAATATTTGAAATTATCAGCGATGAATTTATGGATAAAACGATATATTTTCTAGCTGATATGTATCTACTTATGTCGCAACAAAATCGTGAAGAATCAAATACATCGTCGGTCTGCAATACATACTTAATTCAAGATCATTCCCGTATAAATATCATACAGCAAAAATAGCAATTTTTAATTCTATATTTTGCTTGGTGCAAAGGCTCTGAAGACATCCACAATAACAGACACCATTCGATAGAGAATGAAAAGTTATGCAAAAAAGCACTCTTGACATTTTCTCGTATCTGGAAAACTAAAAGAGTTATAGCGATTTTTCTATTTTTGTGGTTAAAATTTGAGCGTCTTTCTCATTTTTCTAACGGAAAAGCGAAAATGTGCGCCCTCTTTCATAAACCGTTAAATTGTTCGATCAATTTCACGTCGGATTGGCTTTTAAAATCTGCTCTGGAGGTGTGTCGAACGTGTGCAAAATCGGTCCGAAAAATAAAAGTCGTTAGTAATCCGAAGGCCCGGGTTCGAATCCCGC
>JACMIF010002540.1:0-17623 GCA_014805445.1 Diplogasteroides magnus | reverse complement strand
AAATCATTGTATTGAATCGAGTCGTACCTTATGATCTCCAAGAAGACTATCAATGTGCTGCCTGATTCCTCTCATCAACTCGTTCACACCAGCTTTATTGCTTTATTAACTCATGATTGCTACCTGAAATACCACATTTGTTCTAATTAAGAAGCAATACCAACAACTTGTTGACCCACATATTCACAAATTCCATATATTAAAAAAATCTACCTTGATCACATCAAAATAAAGAAAATCAGCAAAAAAATTCATGAGAAATGGTGACTGCTGACAGCGGGACCGGTGTACAGAAGTTGGTGTACGCGGTGTACTCGGTGTACGGATGTACACCATTCGGTGTACTCGGTGTACGCTGTGTACGCGGTGTACCGGTGTACATTAGAAACTGCCGGAAGGAAGACATGAAATCTGATACGGTAAAATGAATAGTATTAGTGGTCTTAGCGGGAACTGCCTGTGCGCTGCTTCAATCGACCATAATCATTGGTTTGAATTTTTGGAGGGATTTACCTCGCATTTTACTCTTTTTGTGCGTTTTATGAGTTGAAAATCCATTTATTTCCGTATTTGTTGTGTTTATAGTTTACCTAAGAATCCACGTATATAGTCTAAGTGTTGTCCCATACTCGGTTGATACGCAAAGTCGTCTAATATTGAGTCGAATATTTTCGCAACATTCTTATATTTTTCAGTTCCCTCGAACTACTTCCTCGACTGCCGTTGTAGGGGCAAAAGTCGACTGAAGTGAGGGACCAATGGCACAATTGCTTGTACAAGTGCTAGAGAAGACCATCTCTGCCAGTAAGCTTTCTGCATATTTTTGTTTCTTTATTTCGTCATAGTTTTTCTAACTTGGTATATTTTAGCTCCCGAAGACCAGAAGAAGGCACTCGAATTCCTACAGCAGGCTTCTTCCACAGATTTTGTTCGTTTATTCATTTTCTATCATGATTTATTACCTTTTTGCGGAAGATGGAAGATCTATTTTAGACAGCCTTCGTCAAAGAGCTTTCCGTGGTCCTCCGACAGATACAACATGCTTCTCATGTTCGACAGGTAACATTTCCACTGTTGTTCGATAGCCCGTTCACCAAGCTGTTAAGTTCTAGACACAATTTCATATCCCTTGCTGTTGTAGCACGTGTGTTTCAGGCCGCCGGTCTTCAACTCAAGAACGTTCTGTACTCGAAGGACGAGGCTACACGTACTCAATATCTCAACAGGTGATGATTGATTGTTGTCGTATATTGAAATGAAATATATGGGAATAAAATGTCCTAAAACTTGCTATAGTGTGTAAACCATTATAAGACAGAATGTGATTCAACTGCTTGGTTGTTTCAGATGGTTGCAGTTGCCAGCAGATACTCGTGCCCATGTGAAGGAACACGTCACTGCCACACTTGGTACCGAGCCCTTCAGGTACAACTTTATTCCCAGAGTGCAAATAGTTTTCGAGAAAAAAAGAATCCTTGTATGTAATCCCTTTACAGACCATCGATCGCTGCACAATGTGTCGCTGCGATCGCGTGTGCAGAGGTTCCCAATGGGGTGAGTAGTTGATGACTGAGTAGATTGAATGATTATGATAATTGTAGCTGTGGCCAGACGTGATTGCATGTCTTTACAAGTCAGTCACTGTCCCAGGCAGTACGGAACAGTTGAAGGAAGCGACACTCGAGACACTTGGATACATCTGCATGGACATCGATGCTCATGTTGGTTCTTTCATTTTCTTCTTCATATAGAGGTGGTCTTGCAGGTTCTGGAGCAACAGTCGAATGAGATTCTCTCTGCAGTCGTACATGGGATGAGGAAAGATGAGGTTTGACTTTCAAGTATAATCCTCGATGTGCAATGTCTTGTTAAAGGCGATTCACGTGAGGCTAGCCGCAACGAATGCCCTTCTTAATTCCCTTGAGTTCACCAGGAACAACTTCAGCAATGAGGTATTTTATTTTGTTCACTTTTTTATTGCTGTTGAACGATTGTAAAGATCCTTAGGTATTGTGATGACAAAAAATGTCATTCAGCCGGAACGCAACATCATTATGCAAGTCGTTTGTGAGGCGACGCAATGCACCGATTCCCAGGTAGGCCGAGCATTGTATGAACGAGATTAATCTGATCATTTAGGTTAAAGTGGCGGCTTTGCAATGTCTCGTTCGCATAATGTCTCTCTACTACCAATTCATGGAGGCATACATGACTGTTGCACTGTTCCCGGTGAGTAGACATTTCCTTTCCAGACTTGACATTAAATTGTTGTCTTCAGATATCGGTGGATGCTATGCGCGCGAATTCTCCTGAGGTTGCCCTGCAGGGAATTGAGTTCTGGTCAAACGTATGTGAAGAAGAAGTGGCCCTGCAAGTGGAAGCTGAAGAGGTATGGAGTGTAGGGAAGGGATAGAGAAGTATTGTAATGTTGAGGCTGCCGAGAATGGAAGAGTACCGGAACACACATCGAGACATTATGCAAAGGGAGCAGTGTCCCATCTCTCACCCATTCTACTTGAGACTCTGGCCAAACAGGATGAGGCTGACGATGAAGATGATTGGACTCCCTCGAAGGCTGCCGGTGTATGCATCATGCTACTTGCACAGTCAGTATTCACACATTTTTTTTGAAAGCCCTACGAAAATGCTTGATGGATATTGAGTGGTATATGAACGCGAAGAAACAATGTTGTAAGAAGATGTGTTTCAGATGTGTGGGTAATGACGTGATCGACTCGGTCCTTCCCTTCCTCGCTCACTTTTCCAGTCCTCAATGGCAGTACAGAGAAGCAGCCATCATGGCATTCGGGTATAGACGGACATGTCAATTTCAATAATATTTTGCACTTTCAGTTCGATCCTGGATGGTCC
Organism: Diplogasteroides magnus; assembly: GCA_014805445.1. NCBI lineage: Eukaryota > Metazoa > Nematoda > Chromadorea > Rhabditida > Diplogasteroididae > Diplogasteroides > Diplogasteroides magnus. The sequence continues at coordinate 14,752 of JACMIF010002540.1, read as the reverse complement.
CGATCCCGCCAAGCTCGTTCCTCTGGTTGAACAGGCCCTCCCTCCTCTCATTCAAGCAATGTCCGACAGTCACGTCAGTATCCTTGAGTATGCCACAGAATGAGAATGAATGTTTCAGGTGACAGTTCGAGACACGGCCGCATGGACTATTGGAAGGATGTGTGAAACATGTGGAGAAGTCGTGACACGAGCTGAAGTCCTTCAGGTATGCTGAATAGTATGTTACTTTGTCATTGATTGAGTGTCTTTAGTCTCTTCTTCCCGCCATGAGCCATGCTCTCCAACAGGAACCACGAGTGGCAGCCAATGTGTGTTGGGTGAGTTCCTTCCATTCCCATTCACTCATCATCCTCCCCTATACAGGCCATAGTCTCGCTTGTCAAGTCAGCATATGAGCAGGCAGTGTTGAATGGAACAGACTCTTCCGGACAACCTGAGACCTTCGTCCTCTCTCCTTGTCTGGAGGCCATGGTGCAGGAACTGATCAAGACCAGTGACAGGTTTCACATTTTTTCCAATTGTGATGGGATTAGCAGAGTAATTGGAGAAGTTGTATGACGTAGTTGTTTACAGGGCGGATGGAAATCAGGCAAATCTCCGACTGGCTTCATTCGAGACCCTCATGGAACTCATCAAGAATTCACCCAAGGTAAGTCACTTCTTTGTAGTCTCGTGTTTGAGTAGAATGTGACACTTCATTTAGCGCTTTATGTTTAATTGTACATCTCGAACTGGAACGATGAATGATGATGTATATTTGCAGGATTGCTACCACGTGGTCCAGAACACGACATTGCTGATGCTGAAGAAGCTGGAGACTCTGCTGGACATGGAGGCACACGCAACCAATGCAAGTGACAAGGTTAGTGAATAAATGGAGGATGAGGTCATTCTCATTCATTTGAGTCTCAACTAATGGATCTGCAAGCACTCCTCTGTGCCACTCTACAATCTGTACTCAGGAAGATGCACGCCAAGGACGCACCCAAGGTGGGTGATAGAGGGATACTGTAGTTGAATTGTATCCATTCAGGTGGCCGATCCCATCATGAATGGTCTCCTGCAGATAATGGATAGAAGTGCAGGAAGGGCGAACAATGTCATTGAAGAGGCACTGCTTGCTGTGAGTACACTCGTTGAAGGTACAGTCTCTGAATGAAGAGTATTGATTGATTGTTGTCTTTAGTGCTGAAGGTGGACTTCGTTCGCTATGTGGATGTCCTCCGACCCCATCTGATGAGGGGACTGTCCACTGCTGATGACACGGCTGTATGTCAGGCAGCTGTTGGTGTGGTGGCTGATATGTGCAGGTATGAAGGGAGAAGATGGAAGAGAGGACAAGAAGACTCATTCAGGTCACTTGAGAAGGCAGTCGAGCCAATCCTTGATGACGTCATGAATGCATTCGTCAATGCTGTTCAGGTACATTGACTCAACGAGCAATGAATGAAGATGTATTCATCACAGAATCCTCGAGTGAACGCAGATGTCAAGGTGTCAGTATTGGGTGCATTCGGAGACATTGCACTGGCAATCGGACCCAACTTCATCCGGTATCGTATCTCTTGTATTGTAGCACTCTATACCGTACCCCTTGTAGGTACCAGCAGGTTGTCGTGTCTCTACTCAACGATGCTGCAGGAGCGGCCATTGTGACCGACCCTGTGAGTTGTTACTGTAGAGACTTGTATGGAATGTTTTCTTAAGGACAATGGAGACCAGGTGGAGTACGTGGACAGGCTAAGGGAACAGTGTATAACTGCATACACGGGAATGCTACAGGTAAGGATTGTATAGGGTTACTGTAAATGAAGGGATGAGTGCAGGGCATCCGTGGTGAGGATGAGTCGGAAGCAGGAAAGGCCAGGATCAGGACAGAAGTGACGCCATTCGCGAGACAGATGTGTGATCTGATAAACAAGTGAGTATTGAAGTGTTGTATTGCATTGAATGTATCATTGTCAGATGTTGCGAGACCCAGCCAGTCCCCGCATCAGAAACTCTTCTCACTTCATGTGCTGGTCTCATTGGAGACCTCATCTCTGTCTTCGGTCCTGAAATCATCCCTGCATTCGATATGCCCAAAGTAAGTTCAACCGTATGCTCTATTGATTGATTTACTCCCCTCTTCAGGTGTCCCTTCTCCTCGCTCGAGGTCGTCGATGCAAGTCATCCCGTATCAAGACTCTCGCCACTTGGGCTACGAAGGAACTTCGGAAAGTTTCTCCAACTTCGATCACTTCTCCTTAAACGACTTGCTACAGTAAGACCTTATATGTAAGAGTTGCCCCCTTCCTAAGTGAGAGAGAGTGAGAGTCAATTTAACTGCTCATTCATTGTTTGTGTAGAAACGTTTCGTGATAGAAATCATTATTAGTCCGTGACCCTTCCTTCCATTAATAGTTTCAATCAGCTTTTTCCTTGTAGGCAAGTATTACATTGTATCCAGTCTTCTTGTTCATTTCCCTGCTTTCTCGAGTGTATACGCCATATACGGGTCTCTGAAAAAGTCTTTTGTTTGCTTTCCATCACATCTTTTGCCTTTATACTTTCATTACAAATTCACTAATTTATATATTTTTGTTATTTGATTGTTTTGGCTTCTCATTAGTATATGGCGGATATCGACTCGACGATTGTCTTCCATGTGTGAGAGTGCTTTGTTGTCCCTTCCCCTCTTAGATCTCTCTTCCCCTTCCCCTTTTTCCTTGTCTCAGACACTGGTCCCTTCTCCTGTCTCGCCCATCCCTACGAGTCATGTACTGACCCCCTTCGCCGGATTTGTGCTATGCAACGATCGCTACTCGACGTTTTTGTTTCCCTTTTCACATCTTTTGTCATGTTCCCTCTAACCATTCTATTCATTTGGCAAGTTTTCAAAGTCGCATCAAATTAAGTTTTTGTTTGTTGATCTAACATAAATCTGGTCGTATTTCGTTTTCCTTGTATCCCTTACCCTTTCCCTATCCAATTCCTTAGCGAGAGTTATGTGAGAGAGAGTATTATTGTTTCATGGATTCATTATTATGGAACATGCCAAATTTTGCATTATTATTAGTAAACATGTGCTTAGTGTGGCTGTGGTGTCAGTTGCAAGGGACTGTGTTTGAGGGATTCCGATCTAGGCATAGGAGATGATCAGTTGTGCGAGAAGGAGTCTCACATTTGAGGGAACACAAAGCATAAGGTAGAACAGAGACTACAGAGATAAGGAACTGTGTCGGAGATGAGACCTCCCTCCTTGCTTACTTATGGACTGTAGTGTCACCAATGGGAAGGAACACCCTCATTCTGATGGCAAACCAGGGATGACAATTAAAGATGACTTTTATAATCTGGAAATGGCATAAAAAGAAACAACCTTTTCATAAAGTGCAAGTATTCGTTTATTCCTCATTGAACTTATGCTTAGACTCGATTGTTTCATCTACACGTATAGTTGTTACTTCGTTGTTACAAGTAGGTGAATGAATGAAAAGGCTCATTGGGATTGTCTCTATCAGAGTGACTGGGAAGTACATTTCATCTAACGGATCGGAATCGGATCAACAAGTACATTCTCTTTCTCTAATTCGTTGTGAATTGTCTATGAGTTGTCGTTCGCTCCAAAGGAATAGAGAAAGAGAATGTACTTTGGGATTGGATTCTGGTCCGTTAGAAGATCTCTAAAGGGAAGTTGCTTGTCTAGCCAAGGGTAGAAATCGCTTTTCGATTTTTATAAAGTGCAACTTTTTCATCTGTGTGCATTGGTGACTCATTATCTCTCGCAGATCATAGACAACCGGTCGGAATGAGAGGACAAAGAGTTATGTTGCACTTATTTTCCAATATTCGATCGCTATCCAAAGGGTACATTTCCCGTTGGATTCATTTGTAGATGGATTTGCATTCATTTCTCTCTTTCCCTATCAATACATGAACGATCAACTGTTTTGTCATGATGATCACTGTTTAATGGAATGTTTCCTTCTAGGGTTTATAAATTGGTTAATTTGTCGTCATTCTTCTCCATAGCGCTGTTGTCTCACTCCATGGCAGACAACTGCACGGCAGAGAAGAATGACGAAAAATTTACCGTTTTATAAACCCTGTTTCGTTCTTGTTTGTTTTGTATGATCTCTAAAGACCAGCCTTTGATATCCCGCAGAGAGTCTCATTGAAGGGACAAACCGGATGAAATCAATTCATTTGCCTGCCATTCCATTTCATTCTTCTTTCTTTTCAATATCAATGCTCTTTGCTCTCTTTTCAATCAAAATTTACCAGACATTCAAATGTTATTGAATAGCCCCTTTTCTGTTCTGAGAAAAATTCGATTTGCATCGTCGTTTCAGTTGTGAGAAATGAAACGGAAGAGCGACAGTTACAGGGTGGCCCCTGTTGAGGGAGTAAGTTCATTATTGACTAGGGGTTTAAAAACTGTAAATTTGACGTCACTCTTCTCCGATACACCGTTGTCTATTAGGGAATGAGACAACCGCGCGGCGGTGAAGAATGACGACAAATTTACCGTTTTTCATTGACTATTATTGACTTGTACTGTCTATCTGTAATGACATTGTAGACTTCATCAAGGAACGAGATTCCTTCCCTCACTTCATTCGATGGAGGAACAACAAAGGTACGAAATGGTGAAGCTTCATCTTGAAAGATCAAGAAAGATCCTTTCAAAGACAAAATATTTACAGAACAAGGGACCTTAGTAGAATCAGTCACCAGTTACCATAATGAATAGCTTGTTCCCTTGGATGTTTTGCTCTGTTTTCAGACGAAAGAAATGGACACTGATTCTCTTTCATCCAATGAACAAGTTCACAATTCCGATGGAATCCATTGGTGAGTCAATTGAAATCTCATCCAACTCTCATCCCTTCAGGGCGATTTGTGCCATGCTAATAGTAGGTGAAATGGCTGGAGGAGGACTGGTTGCCCTTCCTGGGAGTATGGTAGATGCAGGTATTGATTGATTATGATGTGCAAGACAACATTCCGTGCAGGAATCGTGGCAGGCACCATTCTGACTCTCTTGTCTGCATTGACTAGTGGATACACAGGAGTTCAATTAGGAGACAATTGGATAATGATGCAGGTCGGACTCTTGTCTCACAAGAAAGAGATAGTCGCAACCATGTAGTGAACGAACACGCGAGGAATCTGTCAAACCAGACCGTTGCACTTTAGAAACGTTGGCCCGAGTATCACAAAGCATGCAAGAAGCCGTATCCTGAGATGGCATATAGAGCAATTGGGAAAGGGGGAAGGTGAGAATTCACTTCTCTTGTTCCATTCCCCTTTATCGTCTGCTTCTTTCAATCCTTATTTCAGAGTCTTCGTTTCCGCACTGATAGCTGTACAACAGTTTGGCCTAGCAATGGTATTCCTCCTTTTGGCCTCGAACAACATCTCTTCCTTCCTACATGCTTTCTGGTAAGAGATCGCCAGTGGTCTTGTGGTGTAGTGGTTATCACGTCTGCTTTACACGCAGAAGGCCGCCGGTTCGATCCCGGCCAGGATCAGTTGTTTTGCTATTTGCAGGGATCTGAACATTAATTTTTGTTATGTGGCACTGATAGTGGCTGGGATTCTGTGGCCTTTCTTGATGTTGGAGAGTCCCAAGGACTTCTGGTCAGTTGTCTGCATCAACTGATTGAGGGTGTTCTCTTGTAGGCAAGCAGGAGTGGCTGCAATGATCTCGACAACTTCTGCCGTTGTACTCATATTCATTGGAGCAGCTCACGATCAGAAGGAGTGTATGGAAGAGGTGAGGGGGAGAGGAAGGAGAGGGAGAGGGGTGGCCACCTTCAGGTACAGTATCCACCAGTACAGTTCAACAAGTTCTTCCTTGCCTATGGTGAGAGAGTGAGAGAGTACAGACAACGAGAGACTTCTAAGGGACAATCATGTTCGCATACGGAGGACATTCATGTTTCCCAACATTCCAACATGATATGAAGAGACCTCAACACTTTGGAAGGAGTGTCATTGCTGGATACTGTGGTAGGGGAAAGGAATGAGGAAGGTTGTGATGGAGAGACATTGCAGTTGTTGTGTGTATGTATCTACCTGTGTCTATCTATGGTTATCTCGTCTATGGAGGATCTCTCCATGGAACGGTAAGGGGGAATAGGGTTTATATATCTGTAGTAAAGTGTATTTGTCATTCGTCTAATACACTCGGAGCGGCTGTATATCACTCGCAGAGATAATCGCTACAGGGGGATCAGACGAATGAGAAATGCGCTTTACTATCTATTTAGAAACTCTAGTATAGGTAAAAGATCAATCTGATGAAAGTATTTGAGATCACAGAATCTATCCAGTTGACATGGGTACAACAGGCAGTCAATATCCTCATAACGGTGAGAGAGTGTACAGAATGAGAGAAAACAGAGAAAGAGAGACTTATTCAGGTACATGTTATGTTCACTCAAATGATTGTTATATCACCTCTCTCATTGGAAATCGAGTCATTCTTTGGGATTACCAATAGTAAGTGAAGAAGGGAAGAAAAAGAAAGACTTTCCTTCTCAGAATTCGGAATAGGACGAGTAGTCACCCGTACACTTATTCTAGTTGCAATTGTCATTGTGGCTATGACTATTCCAAGATTTGGACCATTACTCGATTTGGTAAGAGAAGAAAACAATCTATAGTGAGAGTATACTGTAGGTGGGAGGGTCTACAATCACTCTCATGACTATGCTCCTGCCTGGAATCTTCTATCTCTCACTCAATGCAGGATACAAGAAGAGGTTGGGGTACTGTAAGTGGAAGTTTGAGAGGAAGAGCTTGTAGAGAGGATAGATTGGCACGTGGAGAGATCTCCCATGCAGACAATGATGATGAATGGCCTACATTCAAGGAGTGAGACAATCACTTTTGAATCTCTTACAGTCAATTACAGTATCTTCAAGTACAACAATAAGTACATTCTGGCACTCAATGCCATTGTCTTAAGTGAGATCAATCAATAATCAATCAATAATTGATCCCTTGAGCATTCGGATTCATCGGAGGCATTGCTTCAACAGTCTCAGCAGTGATTCAACTGACCTCGTATAATTTCGTAGAACCCTGTTACATCCAAATATTCCGGAAGGAATCTCTTAGTGTTGGAGGTATCAGTCCGTCCTCTCAACAATACGGTCTCTTTATTCAGGCAATGGACTCGTTCACTGTTGTGGAAGAGACAAAAACATTGTCACCATTTCTGGAATGAACAGCACTACTTTCTGTGCTACTTTAGAATAGCTTTTATTGCATTCAGTTATGGACCCTTTTATTTTTGATTGCTCTGCAGGAACTGCAGATATATATGTGTATCTATCGAAGACCACGGTGCTTCTCTGCGATTTGAACGATAAAGATCTGCAAAATAACAAAAATCTGCACTCCTACCACGAAATTTCAGATTTTTTGTACAAATTGGCACAGTGCCAAAACTTAATAAAAAATCGACTGCTGTGAACCTCTTCGGACTCGTCCGAGTTTTTCATTTTCCCAGCTTTATTGTGCGTGTTTGACCAATTTTAATCTTTTCCACGATTTTATCGAAGTTCCGACAGTCGGTAGGAGAAATTGGCGCTTACTGGCTGCATCACCCAATACTTATTTGCTTTCGTTGGCCATCTTCTCTCTTCCCTCTGCTCTAGCTAGAACGGATAAAAATAAACGCTTATAAGGTGTATATATTCGGAATCCTCTCGAAGAGGAGATTATTGGCTGAAAGTTTGCAGAGTTTTTGACCAGAGGTATTCGAATAAGGTTACCCAGCTGCCCATAAGAGCTATTGCATGTGATTTGCATTCAAACACTGAAATTGTTAGCATATTTCGATGCTTTCGCAGAAATCCTCGTCTCCCTGCTTTGTCCTTTCAAGTTAACCGCTACAGTACTTTGATTCCTATTTCTCTTTTTTTACTGCGAGCTTCTCCCTCGACTTTCCAAGTGATCCTCATTGCCGCTTTTTTGTAGTCATGGAAGGGGATGTAGGCATTATGGAAGATTTACCAGATCTCATTTTATCATCTATTTGAACTATTTCAGCTATGTTATCGTTATTACAATGTGTCAACTGTATTCGTGTGATTGATTCTGCAGCGAGTCTGTCACACATCTCTCCTCAGTCTTTTCCATGTGCCTATATACTTTGATGTCTCACTAGTAACACCTCTAGGGACTGGTCATCACAACATCTCCTTGACGTTGTCATCCAAAATAATTCCATGTAAGCATTCGATCGCCTCCTAGTCTGCATCCATGTATTTCCTTCTAAACATTTCATAAGTCCTTCTGATCAGTTAATTAATGTAGAGGTCCTTCGCCTCATCATAAATTCTTGAATAGGTCCTCTGTTTATTCGACCCTACCGTTTAGTTTTTGCCTTACCGCCGATTTGAGTTTGTTTCTGACCTTAGGCATTCCCACTGGTCAATACAACCAGATGGATGTGACGTCAAATGATTGAATGATGGACCATTCATCGTTTGGACGTTTCACTATTCATAGCACCCCGTGTAATATCTTTGTCCCACGGTCACGCAAGAATACTGTAAGTCTGGCGAGGAATCTTTGTCACGCCCCGGGGAGGTTCTTTCATTTCTCTGTCTCTGAGTTCTCACGTGGTCTTTCGTACTTTCCCCGACAAAGATGAGATTGAACGGGAAATAGTAGTGGGAATGGAAGAGAGTGAATTGGATCATTCTGTCATTTCCTTTGTCGTCTTGGGCAGAGTAATTGAACGGAAGACTCGTCTATGGGAGCCTTCTCCTGCAAACTCCCAAAGGTTGAAGGTGTCAATTGAAATGATGTATGAGAGAAGATATTGATCACTCTCATATGTCACTACTCATTGTGTTGTGCGTGCTTATGTGTATCAACGTCACTTTCTTTCTTCTCAGTCCTTGTCCATTGCCACTAATCAATGAATATTGCAGAGTGTGCAATTGGTTGGAGAAGGAGAAAAGGAGGAGGGAGGACCGAATATGACATCACTCGGTGTTCCATCCACTAATAATCTCACGGCTGTCAGTGTCCATGTCATTCTCTGCCATGTTAAATGCGTTCATTCAGAAAGTGCCAGTAGGAAGAAGTGAGTATGGAAGAGTGAAGGTGGCCCTTCCAAGAGGAAAAGGATTACTCGATTGGATTCAACTCTCATCAAATAAGGTTTTCGTCCCATTCTCTTTCTTGTGTTCAGTCAGTCGTGTTTAGAACCTTGCGAAGAAGAAAGTGCAATCAGTGAGTGAAGAAGAAGTGAAGAAACACAATTCAATTGATGACTGTTGGGTTGTTCTATTTGGACAGGTTATTATACTTGTTATGAACATTGTTGCATTGTCTTGTGTGGTAGGTGTACGATGTCACTTCATATCTGGAGTTCCATCCTGGAGGAATTCCTGAATTGATGAGAGCAGCCGGGACTGATGCAACCACTCTCTTCAATCAGGTACCACCAACATTGGAGTACTGTAGTTGGAAGATGTTGTTTGAGTATCATTCATGGGTGAACTACCAGAGTATGCTAAAGGCCTGCCATGTGGGATCTTTCTCAGGAGACGTCACCAAATGTTAGTTCTATTTTCAAATCTTGATTGTTTCATCTCATTGAAGACGATATATTGATAGTAACTGAAGGTGGAATTGTACTGTTGCAGTGCCTCCTCCTGGTCCTTCGACCCTCGACGATGACTGTGCAGCGTCGACTTCTGGAGCAGGAGAGGAAATGAGTGCATTGAGTCATTCAACACCTGATTCACACAATATCAAGTGAGATTCATTCTATCTTCCTCTATACAGTACTCTTCCCTTAAGGATCATCACTCCCTCTTCTCATTCTCTTCTTCTCACTTCTCCTTCATGGAATGCCTGTTCACTTCGTCCTGAATGTGTTTCCCATTCACTTCATTCTGATTCTCTTCGTGTTCTAATCAGAGCTTTCGATGGAAGATCTCCATTGGAATTGACTTGGGGTTAACTATTCTTCTTTCTGATTTGATTACAGTATTCTGGTTCCAGGTCCCCTTCCCTCTTCCTTCTCCCCTTCCACTACAGTATCTGTTAAAGTGGACGATGGGGAGATCTCCGTTCATTTCTCTGAACACTCTGAGTCGTCTATTGGAATGGATGTAGTGACGAGTGTGTGTAGAGTGAAGGAGAAACCAGGTGAGGAGTGGAATGAACAAATGAATGATGACATCTATGATATTGAGGCAAGACAATGCATCCTGCATGTGTATACAGAGTGTGGAGAGGAGAAGGATTGAACGGAGGAGATCCACAAAGGTTTCATTCTATTTTACTTTGTTCTATTTCTAATTGAAGACAGTATTAGGTTCTACTTATTTGACTTTTCTTTTTGAACGTGTAGTTTTGTCATAATGATATGTTGTTGAGTATTCCTCCTTCATCTTGGCTGTGTCCTCCCCATGATTGTATTCTTCTCCTATTGGAAGTGGCTGATGGTACTCGTCTCAATGTTCCCATTGGACATCATATCGAATTGAGAGTGAGGAAAGGAGGTTAGTCAATCAATATTATTCACTGGTCATCATTTTGCGCGTCGGTCATGATAGTTGCAAAAAATGGTATGTCACAGGCGGGGATCGAACCCGCGCGGAGGTGTGCTCCATGAGATCATAAGTCTCACGCCTTAACCACTCGGCCACTGTGACGATGTTGCTTAATTTGCATACTTTTTTCACTCTTCACCGTTAATTAATCAAAATGGATGATAACGATAAATATGACAAGCATGATATAGTTTTTATGGCTTTCTACTAGGGTTGGCTGTTAGTATGCGAATTCGGTTATATTTCATTGGTGCCATATATCAAAAGTTTCATGAAACATAACCGATCTTGCATACTAACTGCCAATCCTATTTCTTAGTATTATGCTATTGCACCCAAACCTAGTTGGCTCAAAAACGAGAGCGGGAGTTAATTTGCGTGAAAACACGTCAACGACTCGATCGTGTAATGGAATGGAGTATTATGCTGTTGCACCCAAACCTTCCAGAAAAATCATATTATGCTTGTCATATGTGTATAATGGAATGAATTGAGGATCTTTGGTCTCTCGTCCATACACTCCAATTCCATTGACAAAGGAAATGAGTGAAGAGGCTGGAATGGAAAAGGAAGAAGAAGAAGTGAGAGGATCCATTCTCGCATTTCTCATCAAAGTGTACAATGATGGAATTGTCACTCCTGCTATTGAGAAGTTGGAACAAGGTCAGAATTGAAGAATTATACTGATTACGGTATGTAGCATCAATGAAATTGCGCAATAGTTGAGATCCATTATTCAGTGTCTAGTTTCATCAAATTTTAATGGCAAAAGGAGAATTAGAACACTTTGATGATAATTCCTAGGGAATCCAGTGAATTTGATCGTTATAGTGATGATCTTCCGAATTCTCATATGAAACACCCATTTCGAATCTTCTTTCTTATAATAGTCATAGTTCCAAAACGGTGTTTTCTTGTATAAGTTATATACATTGGAACTGTTATACAGTATAACAGTTCCAATGTATGAGTATAATCTAAACTATCTTTTCAGGAGACACTGTTGATATCTCTGATCCAATTGGTTCCCATGACTTCTCCCCTGTTTCCCTCTCTTCCTCCTCTTCTTCTATTCCAATCTTCGCCTCTTGTCCCATCAATGAGGATCGTCCTATTGTATGTCTGGCAGCAGGAACAGGACTCACTCCAATGTTGGGAGTCTTGAAGGAGAGGAGAAGGGACAAGTGGGTCATACTGTAACTCATTACTCTACTCGAATTGTTCATCAACTATACGGATTTCTCAATGTAGACTAGAAGAAAATAGTGATGCATTAGTGTTGGATGACGTAGAAGAAGAATGGAGTAAAGAGTGAAAGGTTGTGTTTTCAGATGTCGACTGATGGCATTCAATAGAAGAGAAGTAGACAGACCAAGTGGAAGATGGATGGGAATAGAAGAAGGAGACAAGTCAGTCATTGACCCCTTTACTCTATCTTTATTCTTTCATTACAGTATGTCGATTGTTCATGTTCTATCTGAGCCTTCTCCTTCATGGAATGGCCTCAAAGGTCGAATCTCAAAGGATAACATAGGTCCTATTGATGAAGACTCTCTTGTCTTTGTTTGTGGTCCAGATGGATTCGTCCAGGCTGCAGCGAGGTTCGTTATTTGACGGGTTTGAAAAGTAGATTGTGTCATTTCAGACTGCTACAGGAATCAGGCCATTCTTCTTCACAAGTACATATTTTCCAAGGATAACATGTTTTATTTTATTTGAGTTGTTTCGTTATCGTATAGGGATTGCTAATGTCTAATACTGGTCTGGATCATTCCATGGTATTTGACAGATGTTTTATAAAGAGTTTATGAATGCATATCGTCCACATTGTACTATTGAATGGTCTACATACCATTAGATATCTATCTCTCTTTGTGTGTTGTACCCTTTGGGAAGAGTTCACTTTCCTCCTCTCTTTTCCTCAACTCTTCCCTCTACAACATGCATTATCCATCATCACATGATTTTCAAACGTTCTGAACTCTTCTTTCCTTCTCTCCGTGCGCTTTTCTCTTGTCATTTCACAATTGATAAGATCTCATTGAAAAGCGTGACACTAATCGTCTGTTGACATTCTGATTGGGCATTCTCAACGTTTATTACTCTTTTCCACTCTTTCTTTCTTTGATCGCAATGATTTGTAGTGTCACAATGCATCGTAGACGAAAGGTTCATTCCTTTGCTGTTCATTTATTTCTTGCGTTCTGTTCAATGTTCTTGAGACTCTTCGTGCCTTTCATTGATTGGTTTTGCCTTTCTTGTCCAGGTCTTCCATCTTCTTCCTCCTTTTCTGTTCTGATCTCAATTCGACCACCTTTCTTACTGTTAGTCAATTTCCCTTCCTTCACTATGAATCATAGAATCTTCTTATTCTCAATGGTCGCTTCTTGGTCTGATCCACTCTCCTCCTCATTCTCTACCATTGTTAACTGTACTCGTTCCTCAAATCCTCCGCACGTGCGATTTGAGTAGGATTATTACTTGCAAATCGGATGAAGGATAATTTCCTCTTGACAAAGTCGCATAGTACAATGGGTTCTCTGTTGCTTTGCATTTGCAGTGATTGTTGACGGAATGAATAGCCATTTCACTATTGTACTCACTAGGGTTTATAAACCCGTAATTAAAAAAAATTTCGGGTTTAGAAGCCCTTGTACTCATTCACAGCGTGTCAATGATTCTCTCCATTCCCCTCTCTTCCATTCTTAATCTTCAAATGTCTCCATTTGTGTTTGTTCTCCACTACACTTATATCGTCTTCTCCCTTTACGATTCCTCATTCATCCATAGACATCACTTATCTCTTCTCTTTCGTGCCTCAGGGAGGTTCCCAGTCTGAGCTTCTCCTTTTCTCTCCCCTTTCCTTCTCATGAGAATCTCTCTCACTAGTGGGTCCATGTGCACCCTTCTCCTTCTTCTTCTCTTCCACTCTCTTTCCTCCCTTCCTCCCTCTCTTGCTGTTGTGTATCCCCCTTCACAGTCCCATGCCTTCGTTTCTTTATCCCACTTTCCACAGTAAACACCACAAGTCTGTCCCTCTAAACAGCGCCAATTCTGCCATGGGAGGATCCCCCCAAAAATGACGAATTCACTCAGTGTTAAACACTCTGCAGAGCGAAATTTTTCGTATTCGAAACTAGTCGATTTTCCCCCGTAAACTCAGCAATTTGATACCTTTGACTGGATGGCACTCTGCATTGACAGTTTTTAGCACGAACTCTGTCCATGGATGCACACGTATTTCCAAATCGGTAGCGAAGTGCCCCTTTTTCATTTGTCTAACACACTTGAATCAGTTGTCTAGCGAACGTTGAGACAACCGCTCCAAGGAAATTCGACGAATGAGAAATGTACTATACTACCGATTTATAAACCGTAGTGTGCACAACAGACTGTTGCCTTCTCCCTTTCCACCCCCTATCCACACTAATAGAAACACCGATTATGGTTGATTTGCATGCGAATAGAGTGATCTATAGTGGAATGTGAATGGAGGGACAATCTCTTCTCTCTTGTACTCATCCCTTATCTCTCATTCTCCTCTCAACTTGTTCACTACAGATGTACGTAGAATGTTGGCGTAGGAGGAGAAGGTGAGAAGGTTGTTATCCCGATGGGAACATCCCTTCACATTCTCACGATGACGATGTTCTCGTTGTACCACGTGAGTACTCAGAAGAGTCTCGTGGGTGGCCCCTCCCTTGTGCAAGGGACAATCTCAGTCAGCTGTCGTCCTCCTTCTAGTAGATGAAGTCACACTCAATCCCCCCTTGATCTACCTTCAAATGGGCATTTATGGTTGAAGGGATTACACTCTGTGTAAACTAGAAAGTGGTTCCTATTAATACCCTGTTCCGAAAGCATAGTTCATTTCCAGAATTGTTTTTTTTTTGTTCGTCGAAAGTGTGACATCAGGAGACACTCGGTCAGAATAGACAATGCAGAATGGAAGATGTAATCCCCCAGAGATAGATATTCATCCATCCACACAGGGCATTCCCCTTCTATTCTTTCTATCACTTCATTCTGTCACTACTTCATCCTCAACAATGGGTGATTCCTGATCCTTCTTTACCTGGAAATGTGATCTTCTGTGTGGAAGAGAATGGATTGTGGGGCCCAGCGCCGCGCACACGGGGCGGAGGGGGAAGGGAGGGAGAGGAGTGTGGGTGCGAGGAGAA
>JACMIF010002539.1:0-12484 GCA_014805445.1 Diplogasteroides magnus | reverse complement strand
CCAATCTATTCGCATACTCCCTTCTCTGCGGTATATTCGCCTGCGAATTCACTCCCTCTGCGGATTCACTCCCACTCATTTCTGGGAGTGGATCCGGTTGTGCGGTCATACTCCCTTCGACCGCTTGGGAGTAAAGGATTCGCAAAAAATGGAGTGAGCAAGATCCGCACGCCCCACCCTAAGATCCAGTGATCAGTCGACGTAATGGAGAGAAAAAAATCAAAAGGGCATACCGTTTCAGAGCCAAGATAGTTATTGAGAAAGAGCATCTCTGACCACCAACACCCGCTGAAATTAATTTTTGACCAAGTCACACATAAAATGGGTCTTTTTTATTTTCTTGGAAGCAAACATGCACGGATTATTCACTGGGGTTTCAGTGATTGAAGCAGGAGAATTGGCAGTCAGGGCATCTTGGACGAACATGCGAAAGAGAATACCGAAGTAAAATGGAGGGACCGGTCTGAAATGATTTTCCCTATATATGATTTTGCTCGATCATCGAAATTTGAAAATTGTTTCCTTAGTTAATCACAGACCTCAATATACGATGAACGTAAAACATCGCCCATGCCTTTGGAGAAGTTGTCTGCCTTGGATTTTCATCGTAGCTCTTGAACCTGCAAGGAGTCCTTCGATTTGCCATTTCATTGCTGGAACACATACCACAAGAATGTAAGGAGGAGTCCTGAGAGGAAGAAGAAAGTGTCAACTGAGAAGAATCCATTGACTACCAACCCAATGGGAACATCGTTCAGAAGTTCCAACATGCCCTGTGGATTGGCTGAAATGAAGCATTTCTCCGAATGATATGTTTCAGCAGCCGGTAGAGACAACCGAACTGGAGAGTAGTACCTTTCTAATGAATCCGAATGGAATCCCAAATGCATATTTTGTTTCTCATCGGAACAGGTACCTCTCGCTGCTCACCGACAACCGATTGCCATGAATTAGAGAATGCCCTGGTGATTCCATTCGGACTCGTTAGAAGATCTCTACTAAACAGTAATAGTATGGCATAGTAGATATTTATGTGAGTGTAGGCCGAAAAGGTAAACACAAAAAACAAACGATAGAAAAGAAAACATGTAAGTAAAGCGCGGAACGTATGAAATACAGCCTTCGCCGGGTATTGAAGTGAGAAATGAATTGATCAGCAGGGAATCGGGCGATAATTAGAGCACGATATATTTCTATATTCTATAGTACATCTTCCGGAATGAGCGAGATGGTGATTGGAATGAGTAGATGAAAGGAGGGAGTAAGGAATTATATACAACCAAGGCATAGCTTTTTTTTTACTTTATCGTAGTTAATGAAACCACTTGTCATCATTATGACGATAATAGTTCACCGAAATTATGAGCGGAGGCAGCATCAGTTTGCTTCTCTGTTTCATCACGGCAAAGAAGACACAGATATCAGCAGCGATGCAAATCAGTTTGATGGATAGCTGCAGTAAAGTCTTTTTCACTCGTTATGACGGTTTCTGATGTCTGCTGATGAAGAAAGTGATATTGCAGTATATTTAAGCACACTAAATAGAACAACTCTTCTTTCTCTGAGTTATCTCTCGCTATTGGTCGCGTAATTAATCTTACCCCAACGCCAGAATCATTTTCTTGCCAAAGAACAATGGGTTGCATCTCTTGAATGATTTGAAATACGAGTGAGATACATGCAAGGACGATGGCTCCTGTCTGAATTGTGTTCGCACTTGATCAACTAAACTCACCGCCTCTTTCTGCCTACATCAGTGAACCTTGAAAAAAATATTATGCAATATTCTACTTAAGTACTATCAACTGCGGTATGCTTGACCCTTGGTGAAGCCTGCGTCTTGCTGTAGAAAATCCCAAACATGGCATGTCGTCACTAAAAATTCGTTTTCTGAAGTCGTCGCATTTCAGCCAGAAGGCAACAGTGACTATTTTGGAATGGTGTGCATTCTCCTTGCGTGAAAGACACTCCATGCAACCACATCCAGCCTAATGTTTGATTTTGACATTTTGAACCATGACCCCCGGGTCATGGTTCGAAATTTTACCCCAAAAGCGCACGGGGAGCATGTTTGGGGCGCAATATCTCCAGTTCTGAAGAAGCAGCAGGAATGATATATTGCAGATCCACACATATGCACTTTATTAACACAACAGTGTTCTGGATATCACCCTTTATTATTGCGTTCTCAATTGACAAAGTCCTGCATAGGGAACTTCGATCGATATTTTCCAAACTGCTAGCCTATCAAGGGCGCAAACGCTTCCTCAACTGTTTCCAAATGGGTTGAAATTGTTCACGCATGCCATATCAAGTGTGTAGATGACCGCTGTGTTATCTGTTCCTGCCATCGCTGATCGCTATCGTTGGGACGACATCGCAAACACATGTGCAGCCAAAGTGACTTTCTCATGAAAGTCCGCTCTATCTCAAAGGGGATGAGAGACAGATGCGCTCTATATGTCAATTCTTGTTCCTCGTTCGAAAATGATCACAACTCTTTTCTCGGTTATGCCCAATGCTCATGAGCTTTTTTTTATTTGGATTCAAAGAAAATACAATGTTTTGCTACACTTCGTAATGTAAGTTTGACAGATGTCGATTTTGTGACGGCAGGAGACAAGGAAGCCATTAACCGTTCTTTCAGTTTATAGCATGGTTCGTGGCGAATAAATGCCACACTTCAAATCTTGAATAGCTTTACTAATGGCTTAGCCAAGTTCCGTCAACGAGGAAGTATGCAAAAACAGTACTTTTCGGAGATTCTGTCCTGTATCTCTCATTCGAAATATAAATATTATACCTGAGCAATTTTGTGTAGAGCCTTCCCACTACTTTCAGAAACAGTGACTGGCTTGTTACCGGGGTCATGAGCTTTTTTTTATAATGATTTTTGTGAAATTTGTGCCTGCCTAAACAATACAAATGACTGCACAAACACAACTTTGGAATGACCTCCAATCTAGCATGGTTGTCCGACACCAGGGAGTATATGCCCCAAAATGGTAGAGAGCTTATTTCGATATCACTCCAATTTTTCGCACAAATTGCACTCAAAGTGACGGCGCCAAATTTAAGCCCCGCCCACTTTTTGCCCGAAAAGCGCGCGGTTTCCTTAAACACTCAAAGTGGCGACGCCAATTTTAAGCTGCGCCCACTTTTTGCCCGAAAACGCGCGCTTTTGGCTGACCCGCGGGGGTGTCCGCGAAACCTGCAAGTTTGGCCCACTGTGGAACGGACCAATCACTTGGATACTCTAATTGATGGTAGCTTGAAAGCACTCTTGCTAGTTTGAGCAGTAATTTTCAGGAGGTCGTGAATATCTTTTCAGTTCGAAGCAAAACAATGTTTGCATCGGAACGATATTCCCACGTGCTCTCACTCTCAGTGATGTCATCATATTCGGAAGAAGAGTGGAGATCCTAAAGCCGAATGTCGATCAGAAGCTCATCAAACGATGTGCAAGTAATGAATGCACTGCCTGCTTGCTTTATGATTGAATGATATTTACTTCTACCCTACATTGTCAATATTGGTTCAACATTACATGATAAAATGGTTTCTTTCCTAAACACTGAACCATGGACGAAACATTCACACAATTCATCGAGTCACTGTCTCATTGGCCGTTATACTCTTGTTTGACCTTCCTCTCTTCCTTATCGTTATTATTGGATTAAAGTGTTCTGTTTGAAGCTTCAAATGCCGTTCTGGAATAACTCGTTTAGTTTTCATTTTCATGAAATACTACCAACATGAAAGTTGATGCTCTTGACGAGACAAGCAACTTTGTTGTTTACGGCAAAACGTGAAAATGAAAACTAAACGAGTTATTCCCGAACGGCATTTGTAGCTTCAAACGGAACACTTTAATCCAATAATAGCTAGTTTGCATAGGCGCGCGCCTTCTTTTTGTGGCTTTGTCATCAATTTGAGATGGAGGGCTCCAATCTACTAGTCGCTGTTTGGATATGACAATTGCACTCATTACGAGAATTCGACATATTTATCGAAAACTGTATGTAAAATGAATGTGAAAGAATGCCTCACTGTACGATGACATGCTGTGGTCACTTCCCAATAATAATAAAAACAGAGAAAAATATAATTAAATATCCGTGGATAAGTTAAATTCTTAAAATAAGTAGTCACAACGTATTGATCGTCCTCAATTGTCGATGCAGAGGCATTCCCAGGAGGGACCATAACTTAGGCCAGGATGCAACAGCAGCTCATTGCACATAATCAATGGGTAGGTCCATGATATCACGCTCTTTTTGGCTCTTAAACGTCCTTGTTAAATTTACCTTGGCAGTTTAATTTGTCAATTCTTCCAGTTTTTGACAAAAGTGCATATCGGAGAATGTCGAAGCGAAGGATTGAAGATGAAACAGAGCCGCCGGTACTTCAAAAAATGGAAGATGTGAGCCTGATTCCATTGGCCATATTTTAATGTAATTCGGTGCGAAAGTTGACTTTTAGGAAACTCACAAGGTGACCTATCAGGACAGACAAGTAACAGTGAATTTGAACTATGATAAATGTCAGTGGTAAGAAACGTATTTCGTCGTCTAAATCAAACAGTTTTGTTAATTTCAGGAAGATGAACGTGGAGAACGAATCGGATTGTTTTGCAGTTGTCATCACTCCAAGGACATCGTTCGTAATTAAAGTCGTTCCTCGCAACAAAAGGTAGTAATACAAACAAATATGTAGGATCTAGTCTTGGCTGATGGAATACGAGCAGTTGCACTTTTATCCCCATTTTATTCTCTTATGGATTGTAGCGGCCGTCTCCCATCATTTTTCATATTCAAATGAATACGAGGAGGGGCCATGCTATATTTTTAGGATTCCATGGAATCCGAGCGGTTTTCTTTCGTATTCCCCTGAATAAGAGCGTTTGTCATTCGGTGAGAATATAAAATCCGTGAATTTTTCGGAAATAAAACTTTAAACAACAAAAACAAAACAAATGACTGTGATAGTCGAATTCTACGCCAAAAGTTGCTACAGGATATATATTTTCAACCGTCTATGTTGCCGATAAGGTAACCAAATACCATGACAAAGCTCATATTCAGGGGAATACGAAGGAAAAGCGCTCGGATTCCATGGAATCCTAAAAAAAAGAAAAAAAGACGGTTCTTTAGATCGCCCAATCGAACCGAAATGAAAATAACCTCGCGGAGGTTCTTTACATCCGTGTAGTTTTCATTCGCCCCAGAACCTGGGCGTATTGCGGTCCCTAATTCCCATACCATGGAATACTTTCGTATTCCCTCTTGCGTTAGTATTTCATTGGCCAACACTACTAGGATCGCATTATGGAAAATTTCGTGTAATACATATTTTCGAAATCCTACAAGTTGTTCACCATTTCTCGTTGCTCCCTACCCATTCTTATCACTTTTCATTTCGGAAAGCAGTTGACTTTTGGAATTGCAGGAAAACATTTTGGAACATGGTTAGAAATGTGATCCTGACCGAATGTGCAATAGAAATACTTATTATTGTGCAGATAGTATGTTACAGGATACGACTAAGAACTCCACAAGTTGATGTTTGCATTCGTTTTCAAGAGAAAGTCGAATGGCATGAGATGTGTTACGCAGATTTCGAAGGAAGACGGAAGGAAGGATGTGATATGAGGCTGAGACTTGATTCATTTGTGTAAGCCTTACTGCTGATTTTCAGATTGAAAAATGCGATGAGCTTTTGAATAAAATATTTCAGTGAACTCGCAGATCGAAATTCAAGCATCATTTTTACAATCGTGGTCTCTAACGAAGCAAAAATGTAATCATGTTTTGTCAAGAAAATATTATCACCCATGCATTTAGCAATGATTTTCGTATAAAATCTAAGATCATTACGACACGAGACTTTACCACATTTGGAATCCCTCAAGAGGTATGAGATCAACGAAATATGCTTGTTATTTCTTGTATCTATCTATCTATCTATATAGATGCTCGCTCTACACTCCGATGTATTCAAAGTGGCCTTTTATGGCAACTTTAAGGAACCGAATGTTTCGGTAGGTGAACGAAACACTGAGTGCTATCAAATTTCTTAATTAAGGAGAACCACAATGCTGATGTTAACAATGATACGATGCAAGACTTCTTGGATACGCTGTGGTATCGAAAATGTACACCTAATTCAGGTATTCGAGAGTTTGTTGATTGAAATTTTTTTTAAATTCAATCTTTAGTGAATTGAAATGTTATTGATTTTCGTATTGTACTGTTTCAGTGGAACGGTTAATTGACTTGATAGCGTTTACTCACGAAAGAATGGCTCCTTGTGCAGAAGCAAAGTATAAAATGCTTGATCAGAATTAAAAGAGGGATGACTATCGGACATTTTAAGGAAATGATACTTACCGCTGATCGTCTTCATTTGGATGAGATAGTGGTACGTTTCAGCTGTACACTAAAATTTCCTTCTCTCTGAAATGTGCTCATGAAACATACTCAAGCCGAGTTCTTCCAGGAACATGTTCTTAGCGAATTCAAGACAACACAAGATCTTCATTCAATGTATGAAGAGATCTGTACATTCGTGAGCCCGTCCACTTCTCTTTCTGTTGTGAAGGTTCCAATACTCGCTTTCGCGTAAATAGATAATATTTGGGCGATTCGAAAGTCTTAGCACGTACGTGTGGACCTGGAAATATTTACGCAATATTTAATTGTATAACTCACGATCATCTTCATTTGAGAAAAATTCTAAAAATCAAAAAAGTGCAAAGACTTTCGGACCTCTCTATCAGTTCTCTCTACCAAACACGTTTTTCAGCATATGAATAGTCTGTCCACTGTAATGGTCCGAGCCGCCGTTCCGCATGTAATCTTCTTCGCTATCAGCCCAGTAAGCATAACAACTCGAAAAGATAGAAAAACGCATTTTTCAGATCGGAGGAGCAAAAGTTCCGTGGGTTTTCGAGCTCCTTTCAGATCAGCAGCCCCAGCTGGTTAAACGATTCATTGAGCTCAGCATAAGTCGTCAGTTTGGCAGTGAGTGGAATGTCGTCATAACGTTCAATTACTCTAGAATATTTAATCATTTCAGATCCGAGCATGGAATTCGGTACCACTCAGTCTGGCAGAAATTTCAAGTCGAAAAAGCCATTGAATTCGCATAACATTATTCTTTCAGAACGTACATAATCAGGTCAAAAAAGAAGTGGAGTTTTCTTGATGTGAGGAAGGTGCAACAAACAAAGATCAACATATCGCCAATTGGATGTGGGAGTACGAACGCCTGACTGAGACAATTACTGCTGTAATCTTGAATTGCAGGACGAGACCAATTCATCTATATATGTTACGACGGGAATGCAGAAGAGTATGAGCGTTTTCGTATCGGTGACGTCATTGATCGTTAGGCGGACAAGACAATTCTCATTGGCCGCAGACTTGCAGAAAACAAGGAAGAAGAGATGGTGAACGACTATCTTCAAGAACACTTCTCGTATGCCCAAGACGAGAATATTGAACTCATATGGAATGAAGCCCATTGAAAATGATTTGACGTACAAAACAATATGCGTATGTTTGGCACATGTTTACGTAAGCCGTGTATAAAACCTGATTGATTGTGTTTGTTCTTGTGTTTTGTTTCTTCCGCTTGTGCGAGATAAAATAAATGTGCCTACTTTATGCTGCTTCGTCGCAACAGATGATCCTTGTTTCGATTACTATTCCCCGCAGCAACGATATATTTCCCCTAAATATGATGTGCTCTTTGGACAGGCTTACCCATATAGACCTTTCTCATTAATCTATCTTACTGCTGATAAAATGGAATGGAAGAAGTTTTCAGGCTCAAAATTTAAAACTTTTTCTACACCCGATGATGAAATTCATTTTCTTCTTAACACATAAACTGTCATGTCCATTTGAAATTGGGCATTTCAAGAGGAAAACATATACCTATCTACTAGTATCTAGGTCAGCAAGTTTCACATCCTTCATTGCACAAAGAGGTCAAACTTTTCACAGTGACCGTTTTGATTTCAACAATTTTCTGTGATTTTGGAGTGCATACCTATCTATTTTTGTTCAACAAATGAATCAATTGCAGGAAATGTCGAAGCGAAAGGCTCCATTGGAAGATGAAACAGAATCACCTGCACTTCAAACGTCCCACGAAGTGAGTGTCGCTTGTAATCGATTTTTAATTAGCTCTTCTTATTTCTACTTCCAGGAAAGCCACAAGCTGCTGTACCAAGGTAGACAAATTAATGTGGATTTGCTTTTTGACAACCGACAGTGGTACGTTTTCATCTTGTATCACTTTTTTGAATCTTACCCTAGTTCCTTTGAGGAAAGTGCTTTTGGAATACGAACTCGAATACTTTGCGATTGTCATAGCACCGCGAAAGTCGGACCTCCCCTATACAAAAAGGTTCGCCAAAAATAAAAAAAGAGGAATTTATAGAAGGCACAAAGAAATATTTAAAATGGCTAATTTCAGGAGGCCACGAACCCTAGTTAATGTGCGCATTCGCTTTGAAACAAATGGGGAATGGAATGAACTGCAACACTAAAAATTCGAAGAAAAACTTAAAAATGACTGTAGGCTGAGACTCGATGGATTTGTGTACGTTTATATAGCTGGAATGATTTTCTGTATATGTGAACATTAGCTATAAATCATGGCTCTGATCGGTTAGACCGGTCCGATGTAGAAGGGCCGGTCCAATCAGAAAGACCGGTCCAAAGAAAGGCCGGTCCGATGAAGAAAGACCGGTCCGATCGGAAAGGTCGGTCCGGCCATTTAGACCGGTCCGATCAAAAAAGACCGGTCCGATCGGAAAGGCAGGTCCGGCCATTTATGCCGGTCCGATGACCTCTGGAATCGACCGGGCAAATAAAGGCCGGTCCAATGATAAAGACCGGTCCATTGACCGAAAACGGTCCAATTTGTTCATGTTTCATATTTTAATGTTTATTTATTATTTTTGCTCTTGTTTCACACTCACGCATACCGTCAAAAAGGGCGTTTTTGTAATTTTCACGAAAATTGCACTTAACGTGCGCGCTTTCGTTCAAATTTTATTCCATGTCATATTAGAAATGAAATTCAGCGGACTTGAAAAATAATTTACCATGAAACAACTAATTTACTCGAAATATGTTTGAGCTTCTTCCCTTTTTCTAATATTTAATGTTTATTCTGCTAAAACAATGAAAAATAAATCAGAAAAGCGTCAAATGTATTTGCGACCGTGACGCAAAAAGTGCGCGTCTTCGTGTTGGGGTTACTTAAGATTACAGTAACCAAAAACGCCCTTGTGGTTTGCGTGACACTGTTAAGCAACCTGGTGATATATACTGATTTATATGTCAAGAAGTCAGTACCAACGTCAATTGCAAGTATGGGGTGGACCCTGGGGCAGCACCTGCATATTGGTTCAGAGTAATCGATAGCCGTTATCAAGGGTCGTTAGTATCCCGCTCTCACTCACTCAGGTTATCGTTTTAATTTAGTTTTAAGTATTATTGTTCGTGATCCTTTTCAAAAAATACACATTCAGATTGTAGAAGAAACAGTACTTCAGCTAGGAAACACCGTGCAAAGATTCATGGAACAATTCACTATCATGGTTGGTCCGATTAAAGAATTAGAATACAGAGTGATAAAGAGTCATACATTGATAATTCTCAGGTTTCTCCAACGGCTGCTGATAATGGAAGAAAACGCGGGATATGCTCTTTATATTGCAAAATCATTTCTTTTGTCATTGTAATGGTAGTATGTCTCTACAGCGGTTTCTTCATTTATCACGAGATACCTGACCCTCCTGATAAACCAAGAGAAGCGTACAAGCCGATGCCCGGACATTACAGGTAAATATATTATGGATCTTGCTTTCTTTTTTTTGTGCAATTAGTTATATTTAGTCCTTTAGACGAAGTGATTGGAACACGGACTGTGGGAAAGTAGCTGCTGGAGACAAGTTGTACATACAGGTATATGAACTAATGATATTATTCCCCAGTGGGGAATGTTTTCAATACATTAGAAATAAGCAATGCTTTGCAGTAATTATGTTTACCTTACGTAGTTTTGAAATCAGTAGCTAATATGCAACAAATGAACAAAAATGTTTATATACTTTCAGTCCACCAAAGTTAACAAGCCTACCATAGTTAGCAAGTCCACTAAAGTTAGCAAGCCCTCTAATGTTTCCAAGCCCAAGAGCAGCAATAATTCAACCCAGACGAAGAATGGAGGCAGTACTAGCCGCAACTTTGATACCAATAAGAACAGCAATACTAGGAATACCGTTGCGAAGAGACCTCGCAGTGATAGTAGCACGGATGCTCCCGACTAGAGACCGCGAATCGGCTCGAGCCGATAGCCGAATGAAATGAAGGGGTGTCAAACGGCTCTCCGCGAGAGCCGTTTCATTTGAGCCGATTCATTTTTTGAATCGGCTCACCAATCGGCTCACCTAAAGGCTCACCAAAGGAAAAACTTCTATGTCTTCTTTTCTTCTAATTTTATATTTTTGGTCATAAAATAAATAATTTATAAGAACTAGAGAAAATAATTATACCATATCAAGGATACTGTAGTCCAATTTATTCATGAGGATACTGTAATCCACAAATCAGAAAACAAGAAGGAAAGAAACGGTACCTGCTGCGCCTACACAAAATATTTGACTTATTTTCATAGCAAATAATGCATTTATAAAGGCATTTTCTCCAAATGATTAAATTCGTTTTCCCTCATATGACGGAGGACGGCCGCATTGTGGAGAGCCGATTGAGAAGAATGACTAAGAGGCGATGAGCCGATTCAATTGGAATATCATGCAAATTCAATCGCCCAGAACCCTGAGCCTTTAGCTGAGCCGATTGGAGCGGTGTGAGAGCCGAATGAAGTGGCGATTCACGGTCTCTACTCCCGACGCAAAGCGCAGAAGAGGCGGCAGTACAGTGAAAGGAAAAAGCGCGCGCGGTAACTTATATCGCTTTCTTTATCCTGTTCAACCATTTCCCTGAAGAATAATTCGTCATTCATTATTGTGTGCAACCGTAATACCAAATAATATTAATATTTTTCCCCAGGTTGCTTAACTGTGCAAAAATTTTATAACGCATGAGAACATAGAAAAATAAACAAATTGTTTTTTTTGCAATTCACGTCTTGACGTCTACTGACTTCTTGCCATATAAAACCAGTATATATCCCCAGGTTGCTTAACATTGTGAAACAAGAGCAAAAATAATAAATAAACATTAAAATATGAAAAATGAATAGATTGGACCGTTTTCGGTCAATGGACCGGTCTTTATCATCGGACCGGCCTAAATGGCCGGACCTGCCTTTCCGATCGGACCGATCTAAATGGCCGGACCGGCCTTTCCGATCGGACCGGTCTTTCTGATTGGACCGGCCCTTCTACATCGGACCGGTCTAACCGATCAGAGCCTAAATCATTGAGTTAAGGGTATTCGAATTTCAGGGAACTGACAGAAAAAAACACAAGCGTATTTTTTTCAATCGGAGTTTCTAACGAAGCAAAAATGTAAGAATATTGCATCAAGTAGAGAGTATCATCGATGAATTTAGCAATGATTTTCGAATCAAATCCAGGGCCATTACAACGCGAGATTTGACTAAATTTGGAATCACTCAAGAGGAGGGTGGGGCATCGCGCAATAATCTCCCCTGCGATTCCATCGTTCATTCTTAGCGGTCGTATGGCGGATTTCATCGCCCTGACAGGGGGCGAATCAGGGGTACGATTCCATCGGCCTCTCAGCATCGGCCGATGCTAAGAGGAATCGCCGATTAATCGGTGTAATCGGGGTGTTGGACAAAATACTGTAGGGTGTCGCATTCAGTAACTTTAGTGCATTCGTCATTCCCGCAATCTCAGCGGAGCGGTTGTCTATTACATGAGAGGGACAACCGCTCTGCTGAGATTAGAGGAATGTCGAATGCATTAAAGTTACTGAATGCGACACCCTAAAATACTGTTCTCCATTCTCATTCTTCTCTTGCGGTTGTCTCTTCAAGAGCAGACGACCGCGCGCCATGAAACAGTGAGGTGAAATGAACATTGTGAGGGGCAATGTGGACCATGTGCTGAAAACAGTGCCTTTTACGGTATTCCCGTGAGGCCTTTAGGCGTCTTATAATATTTTGAACGCAATATTTTTACAGCTGTGATATTTGTCTTTTTGTTAACAAAACAACGATTTATTCTGGTAACAACACAATTACTCCTTTGCCTTCTGAGAGCGGATCATCCTCTTAAAGGCACTGTGCACTGGTCAGAAAACTCATTTATGGCTGACAATTATCTTATCGCTCAATCTTCTTTATTTTCGCTTGTTAAAAATATTGAAAACAACAAGGATGACCGTCTTGATTAGAGCTACAAAATTGCTGTTGGTAGTAAATCGATATATTCAACGGTTAAAGAGATATATCGATTTCCGCGGAAATTCCGTGC
>JACMIF010002537.1:0-17627 GCA_014805445.1 Diplogasteroides magnus | reverse complement strand
GATCGAACCCGCGTCGTGTAGCATTTCAGTCCGCTGATCTACCATTATACCACGGCTCGGGGGGGGGGTGGTCACAGGTATTTCCTGATTATTGTTGACAGAAGATTTCGCTCATAGTCAAATGCAAAGAGATAGACGACAACAAATGAGTGGATGCGTGACAAAAAATAAATAAGCAATATTCTTTGAGAATGAGAAAATTGTGGACGATAACATGCATCTGATTTCTGAAGATTGTTAAAAGAAGTTTACGGCGTAAAACTGTGACGTAAAGTTAAATGAGTACTGCAGCCACGAGATCAATAGATACGACGCAATCGTTTACTCACTTTATTGCTTCTTTTAAAATCTTTGGCGGTAAGAAAAACTAACTGTACATTCCTAATGTAATAACGAATGACGTCGTTCTGATCAGCCATGTAAACCTATGTAGCCGAAACGTATCGTAAACGAACTGTTACTTCGAAGGATGAGGTCGAAGGAGGTCACGAAAACGACAAAATAGCACATAAACCATGAGACTGACAGTCGTTGAAAGTAATGTGTGCATCGGGTATAACATTTCACGGCGATTCAGCTAGCGGAATAGCGAATTCGCATCACGCGTACCACCTACACAACGGCTTTCGAGCAGTTTACTCCCAACCGCACGCACTGGGGCTGAGCTTTCGAGATGAGAAGTTCACAGGCCATAGGCCTTGTGTATAGATGTCTAAAGCATGTTTCAGTATTTGCGGAAGTGTGCTGCAGAACGAGTAAATGTTGATGTTGGAAGAAATTGAAAAAAATAATTGAAATGTCATACATTTGAAAATTTCTGCAATTTGATTTCTTAGCCATACTGGTATGCTGTTAATGTAATGTACTACACCGATACTAAATAGTGATGGCATGTGGTTATGAGCGGGATGACTGTTTGCTGATCGAGAGGTGCCCAAACAGGGTATCCGGTAGACTTCTCCGACTTCAAATGCGATACTCAAAAAAAAAATCGCTGCATTTTTATGGAGAGTATGTGTCTGTAATAATTTTTTTTGCAACGAGCATTTTCAATTCCGCTAGCGCGCCGAGTGCGAGTGCCGCCGACGTTTGGTATTTCTCGCTTGTTTAATTGCTGTGATTTCCGTTAGGATGCTTGATAAACATGAAGGAAAAAAGGGAAGTGCATGTTCAAATTGAAGTGCATCTGCTATGCAAGACATCAGTAAATGCAACGGAGCTACGGCTTGTTAATTTACAGCCATATCAGATGATATTTCAATCTATAAAGTGCAATGTGATAGAAACAAGTGGGAGTACGGTGAAAAGAGCGCATATTCGTGTAAAATGAAATAAAAGATGCCTGTACTTAGCAGTAGGTGAATGAGGGATAGCCAATCCCGGTGCGCTAACTCCGTCTTCTGTACGCGCCGCAATAATAAACAGAGCTTACAGGAAATGGTCTGAGGGGGGATGAAATTAGAACCAATGACTATGTGCGATGGATAGGAGTATGATAGGAGTGCAGAATTTGAATAGTGAGAAAATTTTATCACGGACATTTTGGAGAAAAAAGTTCTGAAAAGACTCAGTGAAGTAACTTGAAAAACAAGCGAAAATCGAGTTGCATGTCTTTGGGATTTTTTCTCGAAAATTGGCCGTGAATTTTTTCTCTCACTATTCGCGTTCGAAATGCCCAACATACTCCAATCCATCGCAAATTGTCATTGGTTCTAATTTCATCCCCCCTCAGACCCTTTCCTAGTTAGATATCTCCCTTTTCATTCGGATGCGAGAAGTGTACTATCCCCTGTCGAAGGTCACGAATCTTTCACTTGTGTTATCTAACAGTGAAGAAGAAAAGGAGAAGAGGAGTGAAAGGCGAGAGATTTGCCACAATTCGATTGGTTCACGTCAGTGGTACGCAC
Organism: Diplogasteroides magnus; assembly: GCA_014805445.1. Classification (NCBI taxonomy): domain Eukaryota; kingdom Metazoa; phylum Nematoda; class Chromadorea; order Rhabditida; family Diplogasteroididae; genus Diplogasteroides; species Diplogasteroides magnus. Next base: position 15,720 of record JACMIF010002537.1, on the reverse strand, counting down.
GGAGAGTGAGAAAGTTTTCCCAACATCAAAACAAGAGCGCTGTTAGACAAGCACTTTAAAGGGAATTCCAAGTAAAAAAGATATGAAGGCGAAACGACATGGAGAACAAGATGCGATAGCAATGATACGTCGAGGAAATAACTTGGTTGGTAACTTGTTGAATAATTTGCAAGTCTAATGATTTCAATTTCAAATATGACAAAATCAATTTTTTGAATGAATTCTAAGATACTAATGAACTTTCTATCAAAGTCCAAAACACCTTTTGGTTAGCGTGAAGAGAAATATGTATGATGTCCAATGTTCCTTATCAATACAGCTCAAACATGAAACAACAGCGTTTGCTTGACGGTGCGTCATGAATGAAAAGGAAATGGTTATTGCTATCAAACGTTTGTATCTGTTGAGGAGGGGAATCTGCCGCCTTAGTAATCGCTGTTAATGCGCGAGCTTTGATCGGCGATAATACGTCGATAGGGAGTGTGAATGAAGAGAGGCAGGGATGAATCTTGGTCATTATGCACGAACTAGAGTGGAGGTGGTGACCAACCATGCTCGTTTGTCATGATCAATTCATCATAAACAACGCAGCGAGCGGCTGGTAGCAATGGAATAGAGAGAAAGAAATACGTTGGTCTAACATTGGTCATGGCCTCCACTCTAGCAAGAACGTTAACAGTGATTTCTTCGACGACTGATGAGACAATTCTTAGAAAAGGATTGGAAACAGTAAGTTTCTCCGATTCAATACGTGTAATGGCTATAGTATCATGAACCGACTGCGGAAACAAGCATAAAAGTCCGGACGCTGGATACAAGCGACTGCCCTATTAATCATGGGTCAATGCTAAAGGCTAAGGGAGATAATGGTCACTATTTAAAGCGTCTGAGAGCACTTACGAGTTGATCTAAAAAGAGAAATGGCAAGAGTGGTGATCAAAGACACGTAGGAATTGCTGGGCGTGGTCAGGATTGCGAACGTCTTGTGTTCTTTATCGGCTCAAACATGAAGCAACGGTGTTTGCTCGAAGATGCGTCATGAAGGAAAAGAAATGGTTTACGCTTATCCAGCGCAACCGACCAACTAGTGCATGAATTGCCTCAGTTTAGAAGTTGCTTCTTGTGATTCAGTATAGGGTTTATAAAACAGTAATAAGCATATAAGACCTCTAAAACTAAAAAAACCTCAAACCCGGATCATAGCCAATCCGTCGTGTAAATTTACAAGTTGGTCGAGAGCCAATTCGATAAATCCACAGGTAGGCTAATAGCCACTATGTAGTCACAAAAGGCTATTAGCCAACTTGTGAATTTATCGAATTGGAACTAGACCAACTTGTGAAACTTGCACCACGGATTGGCTATGATCGGGGTTTTTGGTTTTCGTAGATTTGACAGTCTTATATGGCATTAGTTTAATCTCTGCGGAGCTGTTGTCTATCTAAGGTAAAGACATGGACAAATGACAAACACACTATAATGCCGCTTTAGAATCCCTAATTGTGTAGCCATTTCATGTTGATACTCCACTGAAGAAACAGTTTTTAGGGAATTCCCTGTCACTTTTGAATAAAATCAGTATATTTTCAAGGTCGTTGAAGATATCATTTCTTATGAGCATTAGTGTAATGCGACGAAATTGTAAAGAAATATTTTATAAAATAATACAATATAACCAAGCTCATAATAATTCATTGGATTCTGTGCGATATCTCCCTCATTTCCGACGAGAGAAGCGAACGTCAAGCGTTCCTATACAATAAATTTACATAATAACAGCACCATTCATACTTTTCGTTCCAGAACATTTGATTTTTGCAATGATCGGTTGACAACGTATGCCTCAGTTCTCGCCGAAAAGATTGCCTGTAACAATAATTTTCTTCAAGAGACAAATCTTATCGGTTCTCACTTGCACCATTTTGCCGCTCCTTAGTTCAATTCTCACGAGAACGTACTTGCACGCGTATTCCGGCTTCAGAAAAGGCCCGTTTCCAGCCAATTCTCGCAGTTGTCCAATGGTCTTTGAACCAAGTTCCTCCCTGTTTCGTGTGAAAAATGTCGATGGAAGACGTTCTATGAGCAGAGCTTCATGGCCGCGTACGTGATCGCTACAATTGCTTTTAATAATTGTCCAAAATGTTCATCATTTAATTGGCGTTTTTAAATAATAGATTTATCAAGCTCAGTTAAAATAGAAAAGCAATGCAACCAACTTGCAGAATGTGAACATAGGCGTGTGGTTTGTATAGACTTCCGCATGAATTGAGATAAGGTGACTGCGGAAGATTTTAGTGTATTCCGATTTTTCGTCGTCCGTGTTTACCTAAATTCGTTCGTCGAGTAATATGAATGAATGCCAAAGTAGATGAGTTTGATCTTTAATAACGCCTATTATTTACGATAATAATAGCCTTACTGCATTCTCATCTCATCCCATAAATATAATAATATAATATAACCAAACGAAGAAACTCTGTAAATACCAATACTTACTGGACATTTTTCGGCATCTTGAAGAGCCAAGCGAATTTCGTTCAGCTGCTGTGTAAAGGCAATTAATTTCGCCGTTTTTTTTCAAGATATCGCCTGAAACGGTTATGGATATTATAGAAAAAAAATTAATTTTCATTTAGTCATAGAAGAAGGTAAAGAATTCTCGCGCATACTTGTTCATGTCCGCAAAATCCTCCAGCTCTACCTCCAACTGTTGATCAGAGTCGAATGGTTTCATCGGGTACGTCTTGTCATCGCATGGTCTATTCTGAATTAGGGTTTCTGAATCGGGAGTAAAGCGCATTTCTCATTCTTCTAATCCTCTCGGAGCAGTTAACCATCGAAAATAGAGAAAACCGCTCCACGAAAATTAGACGAATGAGAAATTAACTTTACTCCCAATTTAGAAATACTATTCTGAATATATGATGCGTTAAAGGCATAGCGTAGAAATTCAGGAAATATAAAATTCTAAATTTGTAACAACGAAAATACCAAAGATTTCTATAATTCCTTCTGGTCTTGTCTATATATAGTTAAAAATTAGGAGAATTAGCTTGGGTATCTAACATCACACTATTCAACATATCCATGTCTGAATGTGTAAAACCACTTACTTCTCCCAATAGAGCATTGTCCCAGAACGATTTTTCAGAAGGACCGTTGATACAGAAGGGGACGGCGGTGACCGGAACGCCGTCACATGCCCTATGACGACTCCAGATTCTATCGCAATGCGAAAGCGCTGTCCGAGTATCCTTAAGTTTCTGACTACATTCGTTTAAAAATGTATTATTTGTTTAAAATAAGATTGTGATAAACATTCCTGATTTTCAATATTTAGTGACTTCAAATTGAAAAGCAACAAATACTATGCAAAGTAGCAGCTGTTTGCCTTGAAAATATAAAGTTCACATTTTTCTTCAAGAGGTTGTCCCAGAACGGCATTATTAACGGTTTATGTTGGCTGATGGGAACACCTTGATTTTCTTTGCGAACATATTCCAAAAGTTCCTCGATCGAGAATCGTTCCTAAAATATACGCACATTAGTAATTAAATAGACTATTTTCTCATTCGGACTGAACCTTTGATGAACTGATTAATTAAATATATTCAGGTGTGATTTATCGACTTGCCTGTCCGAGATACACTTTTTCCATGTACGGCTTTTCGGAAGCATCGGGCTTGCAGGCAGGCCCTATTTCACTTCCGGAAGATGATGGAATCTCAACTTGTATTTTTAAACTATCCTTAAATCTCCAACCAACGGAGGTAGCTTCAATCGTAGTCGCATTTTTCTGAGCCAATGGAACAATATCAGTAGTCTTCTCAGTGGCAAAATAAACCGCAAATGAATCACAGTTACTGAGCACATTCTCATATGAAATACGATCGCCCATGTAGCTAAGGATTTCCTGAAAATACAAAGAATAAAATTTAGAAAAAAGTGAGCTGGTCAGTGCAAATAAACAGAAAAGGCAGATGTTATACAAGTTTCGTACGTCGGATTCCAGCAGATTGTCCGTTCTGAGCGCTTGATCGACGGAAGAAATGGGAGCGTCGGGGTGAAAAACAGCCTGAGAAGACATGTTTACTATATGATAAACTGGCGTATTTTCCATCTTGTGGTTACCACATTATACAATGTTACTGTCAAAGAGATTAACATTGTGTAATGTGGTAAAGAGAGGACTCTACTTCTTTTGCATTCATCTTTTTGAGTCGCTTGGTTCCGGGCCGAGTACTTGGGATAAGACGTAACTGATTGCACTACTTCCCTCACACCCGAGCGCTCAACTCGAACATTTCTATTTAAAAAAAAAAACACACAGAACATCTCGGGTATCCCAAGCAGCCTAATGTCAAGTAAATATAAGCTCATTGTCGCCGTAGACAGCGATTAATATTGTTTTAGCCATCCACACTATACAATTGAACATTAGTCATCCATCTCTCTCGCAACTCCATCTATTTTTACCCATATTTCGTTCCCAGGCGTATTAGTCGGCGCGCGCGCTTCTTTCTCTGCGCCTCTCTGTTCGTCACAATCTCTCTCCCCGCCAAAGGGTACCACGCTTACGGGGTATGGAAAACGCAGAATATACCATCTCTAACATTCTGCACTCTCTTCACTCTCGCGCTCTAATACTCTGTATCTCTTGTCTCTAGCACGTTCGCCCCGTACTTAAGGCCTCCTGTTTCACACGATAAAGAAGCATTCTACCACACGAACAACCGACTAGTCTTCTCTCTACATCTGGATTCTGCCGCAACGGCGACAAGTGGTGCATCGGCCCATCATCTCATTCACCGGCGACAAGTGGTGCATCGAAGCTCAGACGACCTCGGGCCTGGACAACTGCCGCCTTCTCTTCTTCTCTGGTATCTGAAGTCTTGAGGGATCTGCACTCTCCAAGTCTCGGAGAAACCCCACGCACGACTGTGTGGTACGACCTACTCTGAAGTTCGTCCCTCACTCAGTCTCGAGTGAAATCCTGATTCAGTCAGTCCCTGACCACTGCCCCACATTCTTCTCAGTCGCCCACCGCCTCAAGAGGATCGCCGCCTGTGCCCGGATCAAGTCCGTCTCAAGAGGAGTCGAGGAGCGACGCCGACGATCGAAGCCGTCAATAGGAGGAGTCGTGGGATCAAGGATGACTCGTGTGGCCCTCCTACACAACAGACTCCAGTCAACAAGAGAAGGAATTCAAGTGGAAGAAGCCCCAGAAGAAGTACTCGGTCCATGGACTTCGCTGTCATCGAGCCGGTCGACATGAAGAAGGACCTGGAGGAATTTTCTGGAAGATCAACAAGGCATGATCCGAACAGCAGGGCAAACGTCGCAGCCGCTGTCGATCATAAACGTGAAGGCATACTTCGCCTCGAAGAAGTTCATCTGCTCTCGCCACTCAACGCGATCGGAGCCACTGGACATCAAGGAACGGCAGCCGTTGCCGTCTACTACGATCACCGGAGCACGAAGACTGTCGAATCTGAGGAGGACATCACAACTACTGGAACGGCAACCGTGGCCGTGATCAACGCTCAACTGAGCTCGAGGAAGACTTTCCCAGCAGAAGGGGAGAGCGCAACTACAGGAACGGCAACCGTAGCCGTCGACAACGCTCAACGGAGCACTAAGAAGACTGCCTCAACGTTGGAGGGCAGCACATCTACTGACATGGATAATGAACTTTGGAAGTTCTTCTCCATTGAAGCCTTCGGAGCCTACGAAGATAAACTTCAGCCGGACCATCAGGTCATCTCGGAGAAGGCAGCAATGGAACTGGACAGCGGCCCTGCAATGGTCAGCCGCGACATCCATGGACAGGAGGAAGGCATCGTGATGACTACATTCCACGAGTACATGCCAACGAAGGGACCACACACCTACTGTGAAGGCGAAGGAGGAGCTACACTCGTCTTGCGAGCGGCACAACGATGTGCAGGTCGCAGCGGCATCAAGACGACAAGCACCTACCTGGAGCCTATGAGCAAGAAACTCTGCACAGGAGGCAGAGCTCGACGTCATCAATGGAGGCCAGGAGCAACGACTAAGCTCCATATCTGCAAGGAGGACATCGAAGTCCCCGACAATCCTACTCTGGAACCCACACCACAACTGGAACCCAATAAGAAGAGACGCAGACAACCGAAGAAGAATTGTGGCAATAGTACGACTCTTCGTCGCCGAGGGGAGGGCCGTCTGCACCGCACCGAAGCAGTTCCGACGGAGAGGAGCCCGGCTTCATGCGACACGAGAAACGAGAAGAGGAAGCCCAAGGACCCGCACATTGCTGCAAGTTCTCTCCCTCATCATCGCACCACTGCGAGGAGCTACGAGAAAGCCACGGAGAGCGAGCTCAGAGGCCAACGGAACCACGTCATCTCGTTTTCTTCTTGGAGCACAGAAGAGACACCGGAGCCACAGTCGCATACTACGGTCAAACCACTTGGATGGACTCATCAACAGGAGAACATTTGGACGTCATCAACCCATGGACGAAGCCCTGATTCGTCCGAGTAGCCGTGGACGTCGTTACTCTCTTCCTCCGCTAAGCCAAGGAGAAGAGTGATCATGATTGTATTACTGTTGTGTCCCGTTTCTTTTGTATATATATCAGAATCTTTTGCTTGGGGGAGTGTCGCCGTAGACAGCGATTAATATTGTTTTAGCTATCCACACTATACAATTGAACATTAGTCATCCATCTCTCTCGCAACTCCATCTATTTTTACCCACATTTCGTTCCCAGGCGTATTAGTCGGCGCGCGCGCTTCTTTCTCTGCGCCTCTCTGGTCGTCACAATCTCTCTCCCCGCCAAAGGGTACCACGCTTACGGGGGTATGGAAAACGCAGAATATACTATCTCTAACATTCTGCGCTCTCTTCACTCTCGCGCTCTAATACTCTGTATCTCTTTTCTCTAGCACGTTCGCCCCGTATATAAGGCCTCCTGTTTCACACGATAAAGAAGCACAAAGTCCTCCGTTTCTTGTCGCCACTCGAACGAGCACATACTCGCAAGCCTCTTCCGGCTTCAAAGCGTGACCTTCCCAGGCCATATTCCTTAGTTGCGCTATCGAGTGCGAACACAGCTTATCGTCATCTCTTGTAAAGAATGAAGGAGGTAGCTTCTCTTCACTGAGCGCATGAAAGCCTTTTTCGTGGTTTTTGCTGAACAAAACACGATTTGCTTCAGAGAACTGTGATATATAATATTAAAGCCGTGAACATCTTGTCACTAGGGATCGCAATATGGAACGTTATTGACAGCCGTGCATTTCTAGCCGTCTGACCTCGTTCCTAGCGGTCAACATTCACTTCGCAGAGTCGACAGCTATGAGTGAACTTAGAAGGCTAGAAATGGACGGCTGTCAATAACGTTCCATAATGCGATCCCTACTTGTCACCATTAATGAATGATCACTAAGCGAGGCGATACGTCGTCTATGGGAATAATTAAAACGTTAATACCTGCAGTCCTCGAACTTCGAATGCAACTCCAGAAGGTTCAATTTTCGTAATTGCGGCATAATATGAAGAAAATCCTCCAATATCATTCGCAATTGGTTTGTTTGAAAAGTCCAGGGACGTTGCAAATCGGGAAATTGTATTCCAACGTCCGTCTAGAATTAATATCATTGTACAATATTAGACTTTATTTTTACTTTATTTTTCAAGACTTACTTTTTTTTATCAATTTCAAGACTTTATTTTTTTATCAATTTCATTGTTCTATAATCACATAAATGTCAACATTTGCTCCTTGATGTTTCACTTACCCATTCACACCTGCACATCTTAAGAAATTGAATTATCTTCTTGAGGTCGAGCAAATTCCACGTTGACTCGAGTGACGTGTCCCATGTGGTGGGAGTTGGGCTTTGAAGAATGTTCTTCACTGCACTGGAACGAACCAATATATTTGTACATTTTAACTGCGTACTTAATGCAATTTACATTTAAAAACTCTTAATATCGTTGAAAATTCGAATCACATATTTATGTTACCTAGAATCTAGTCTGCTTCTACTAAAAAAAAAATTCTACTAAAAAAACAAACCTCGATTGCAAACAGCTCTTCCTCTTGTGGATACGAAACCATATCTATACATGTTACACAAGCTTGGAAGTGTTTTTCGCAGGCGAACTGGGTCGATGGCACGGTGTTTTTTGGGCTGTGACCACCCTTTACATAAAGCATATACGGCTGCAATGATTATAATTTTCTCATTGCTCTAATTTGCAGTGCAAAATTGTGACTCATAATATCGATTTCGCCATCATGGTGAATAAACCTATGTGAGGCGCAGTTGTTGTAAAAGCCAAGGTACCTGGAACATAAATGCGCTCTGTTGCCACATGAGTTGTCCTCGTCCACTGTCCTTGTATTCAATAGTGTGCCGCTTCACTGCTATGTCGTAAGCTGGAACAGACGGCATAATAGAGCGTAAATGTGCTGTGTCGAAATAATTGCGAACAAAGAGCATTGCTATGAGAATTAAGAGATTTAAATACTTTGTACCAGGACTGGGACAGAAATTTATTTTCAAAAAGCAGAAAAAACAACAAAAAAAACAGAAAACAATTTGATGCCAGAATATCTAGTGTAAGACGCGATAGTTAAAAATATCTAGTGCTTAAGGAAGCCTCTATACCAAATGTTGTTCAACATATTAAAACAAACCGGTTACATATATCTTGCCACAGGGATATCCATTGGTCACATAGGGTTCGGCAGCAAGGCGTCCTTCGCGATACAAAAATCGAGCAAACTGAACATGCTTAAGTTAACATAATTGCATACACTTCCCACATCAGCTGCTTCCGGCGAATTTCGAAGCTCTTGCTTTGAGAAAACTAACTCAAGAATGTGCTGAAAAAAACCCTTAAAAATTACAATTCAATGTATTTTCAACAAAATAAAGCGGTGTGAGAGAAAACAATAAATGAATAATTGCATGCATAAACATACATTATAACAGGGGATTCATTATGACTAATCAGCCGATATTTACTTTCTGACTATGGTCGCTGGGCTCAATCTAACTCTCGTGTTATTACTTCGGTTCTCTGTCCGTCAGGCGCGAGTTCACATATAATTCAGCAGCAAAATAAATAAGCTGAGTTTCAAACTGGTTTGGAAGAATAATCACTTCTCACCTTATCGCGTCTGAGTTCTCCCAACAACTCGTGTCGGACTTTTCCGATTTTTTCTAGCCAGTCCTACAATGAGGCAATTTTTGGCGTGCAATTTATGACTTCGAACCTCGCTGTCTTTGAAAGATAGGAGGAAATTTTTGAGCAATTTCATTATGCTTTCGAAGCCGAGTCTGTGGCTATGATCGTGACTCCAGCAGTGACTCAAGAGTACATTCAGTTCGTTCGGAGCGCTTTTAGTGATGTGAGGCTGGGCACTGGAATATACCATATAATGTTTTTCGGGAAAACAACTGAGTTTAATCAGTTCTTTTCTTAATCTTTATCTGTTATAAACTGCATTGTTTTTCAACACGCAAATGCCTGCACTAACGTTGCCATAACGCCATTAAGTAAATCCTGTCTGGTCAAGTGGCTGAATGGTCGTGCTCCATAGACAAACTGCCAGATAATAACACCTAATGAGTACACATCGGCCTGAAAATCAATAAGGGTTCAGCGATGCAATTTTAGATCTTCTGCTTTACGATGGTGCTTTGTATATCAGCTGCGAAATGCTCAGTAAGGTTTTATGCTTTGAGTGAACTTCGAAATGCGTACCTTTGTTGACAAATATACCTCCTCTGGTACAGAAAGCGTGCACAATTCAGGCGCCTTTGTTTCGAAGAAACGTAGCCTGTAAGCAATTTTTTTAATAATGAAAGGAATAATTGGTATGTACGGGTTTTTGCGGAATGTCGATGGATGTCCTAGACCGCTAATAACAGTTCTGCGACCAATTTTGAAGATGCTGCACAAAAATAATTTTTGAAATTCCAACTTGAACTTCTAACTTTGACAGTCTCAAATTGCCATGAAGAACGCTTTCTCGTTCAAGACGAAGGAGACCTTCCGCTATTTGCAACAAGTCGCTCTTCCATTCATCAAAGAAACTGCTGTCTGCAGAAAAATATTTCTCAAAAGATCTTATACGTCAATGATATTCAATTCGACTAGGGATGTGGGCTACACAATCGTTCCACACCCACTTGAGCCACAGAGTATATGCTCCGATGTAAATAAATTATTATATTATATTGCAATAGATTCACAAGAATTTCAGTATAAATAAAATATACAACTAACCGGGTAGTCCATCACACAATATTCTTGATTCTAGTGTAATTTGAGGAATGTGGTAATCGCAGGCAACCGTGTACAGCAGTGCTGAACCCTGCTCCAATCTTAACTGCCAGTTATTTACTGCATTTCTTAATGATTGAACTCGTCTACGTATGCTTCCGCCACGTTATCGCTGCGTTCGACATCGATCTTAAGGATATTAAAGTATGGTAATTTGTATGATATCAAAAACATAATCATGAAATAACTAGGCTTATCAATATTATGTAAAAGCGCATTGCTGTGCAAAAAACCTTTTTGAGTTGTCCAAATCCAAATCCCGCTGTGAAAAGTATCGAGAGGTCTTTCCGATCAACTATTGCAACCAACTGATATAGCAGCAATTAGGCATCGAGAATACGAAATCCGACTTACTTTATTAGGTTGCAAGGTGATAATTCGTTTGACGGAAGCATTGTTATCGGTGCAGTATAATTTTCTGAAACAATGCTCTGAAATGTAATTTGTTCACATATAACATCATTAGATGCATGATCGTTTGACGTTTTGGATGGGCTTGGTAATGCATCGGTTCACAGGAAAAAGCTTACAGTCTGTTCCACAATGAGCGAAGTTCATTGTTTAAAGAACATTCTGTCCGGTCGATAAATGCAACCGACGTCTGCAATTTCATTATAAAACTAAATATTTGCAATATGGAGAACCATAACTATAATACATTAGAACACCCAATTGAAAATCACGTGCTTATCATCTATATTTACTCTTCTTAATACCGATATTTAGTTTTGATACCATTTTCTCGCGTTCTTCTGCTCGCTGCTTCATTTCTAGCATTGACATATTCTGCCCTTGATTAGGCGTTGATGATGTCGTGTCTTCCACTGGTAGTTGATCCTGAATAAATCGGCGCATTTCCGTATGTTTGTACGTAATCAACCAATTGAACTGAATCGTTTAGTGAATATGCGCAACACTAGCGCAAGCTCAAGATTCTTACCAGATGCGTGATTTCGTTGTTTACTTCTTCCGCTGCCTCACTTTCAGATGTCGAAGTGGTCAAAAACAATGCAAATGTAGCCATTTTATCAATAGTTTCATCCAATGGCATTGAATCTTGAAGGTCTAATACTTCCTAAATGTGTTAATGTTCGCCCAATGAAAAGCAATCCTTACGTGTTCCATCAGAAAGCAGTCCTTCTTCAGTTGACTGTAAACGAAGGAGAAAGTTGTACCATTTGTGAATACTGCCTGAAGAATCATATCTGCGCAACCAATCGACAAAATATCATACATAGCGTATGATTAACATTTTAAATCATACGCCATGCATGATATTTTTTCCTTTAGTATGTGTAACATTGCTTTTTTCAATTGTAACAATTGCATTTATAAGAAGCCATCCGGGCAATCGATTCCTTCTGAAACCGAGATATCCTGGGCGTGAGAGAGAGACAGTTGGTAAGCGCCTCACAGGCTTCCCGGATGGTATCTTTAAGCGAATATGTGCATACCACAATGGTAATACCTGCACAGTCTTTCCACTGCAGAGCTGTACTCGAACAAGCATGTATCGACAGACTGCTTTTAGCTTTTCTCCTTGTGGTCCATGCTTGAGTTCGTTCAGCTCATTGATGGTGTACGAGCTCAATTCTTCTTGATACCGTGAGAAGAAAACAGCGGGGAGCCTTTCATTCTGTAGTGCTTCTCTTCCTTGAGGATGCTGGTTTCTAAAAAAAACAGTTAGTTATTTCACTGACAAATGTTAAGATGACTAACCGATCGCGCTCCGTGAACCCGGATAGTCGGTGTATGGGAGCTTGATGCAATCGAACCATCCATAGCACCAAATCTTGAATGAATTCATGCTGATCCACCTCCTCTACGTCAGGAAATACGAGATTTGTGCAGCCGTCGTCGTGAGTCTATAATAGAACAAAGGGCACTATGATTAGAATAATGTACATATTAGGATGGACAAAGCAAGAAATTATTGACAGCCGTTCATTGCTAACCGTCTAACATCATTCCTAGCGGTCGTCGATCACTTCGCAGAGACAATCACTATGCATGAAATTAGACGGTTGGAAATGAACGGATGCCAATAGTTTTAGTGCGATCATAACGAAGTGTTCAAAATTACCCAGAAGCAGTTGAGCGCAAGGAGTAGATGAACTACTTGCTTCACGTCAAGTAGTTCCCAGAAAGATACTCGCTCGGCGGAGAGATAGTTGGAATCAGCTGGATGCAATCCCCTCACTGTCTCGTCAAGGTGTCTGCAATTACAATCTAATCAATGTGAAATTGTGAGCGTTCAACAAGAATTATAGACTATAATTTATAGTAGAGAAATGGCAAACAGTCATGAAAAGAACGTCGAACGTTTTATCAGAATGAATACGCCGATAATTGCATGTTGGCTTGCAATTATTATTGTGGAAAACGAACTTGATATACCAAGTACACGCACTCCATCTAGATGACGACTGTGCACTCTCAAATTTGCGTGCTATTTCGCCGTTTCTCTGACCATTAGCCATGATTTTGAATAGGTTTGACGCTCAACATACAGAGGCTGACTTTCAATTCCGTTTACCACAATAATAAATGCGGAATTGAGAGTTAATAGCCTATTTCACTCATACAGTTTCTCTGGCTTAAACTTACGCGGCCCATTTAATAATCGAATCCATTCTTTGCTCGTCCAAGACATTGTTGAAGACCAAGGTGAGCGCCAAGGCTGCGGCCTTTGACTCATCATCCTGAATGTGCCATGTTTCATTTTTAATAAAAAATAAGAAATTTTACTATTATATTTTCTTTACTTTCTTTTACTATAATATATAATAAAATAAAACCGCTGCTTCTTCTACATCCATTTATGTAAACAAACGATCAAATGATATCTTACTCCTCTGAAAAGAAGTTTGCCGATTTGTGATACTGGAAACTGTTGATGTATGGGAGTGCATTCGATTATGATATCTTCACAAGCCAGAGGTAGGGTAGACGTTGTCCAGCTGCCAAACAGCGACGATTTTTCACTCAAATAAGGCGTAGTCGACATCTGAAAATTATTTTTATTACTGTAGTGTAATAAGTTGTTTTTTAAAAGAATGGATTTGTTTTGAATATACAATAGTTTTCCGACGGAAATATATATATTTCTAGCGGACAAATGTCTCCGACGACCTGACGCTATCGAAAAGGACTTGCTGGTGGAACGAATCGTTGATTTTACAAGGTATTTAAAAATACTTTACCATTTCTCCGGGTAGCACGAACTTCACTCCCTCATCGTCTAGCCATGCATATACAGTTTCAATTGATGGTCCCATTTGCTCACAACGGATCTTTCGCAGCAAATTTTTGATTGAATCTTTGACATCGGAGGGCAATTGTTCAGCATAGCCTGCAAGATTGCAACTGTGTTGCTTCACATGGCGACCAGGGGTTCAAAACGGTAAATTTGTCGTCATTCTTCTCCGCCGCGCGGTTATCTATGAAGGAATGAAACAACCGCGCGTCGGAGAAGAATGACGACAAATTTACCGTTTTTGAACCCCTAATTGCGATTATTAAAGTTACCATTAACAACTATTCGCTCTTCAATGTAAGTTTTCACTATGTATGTTTTTTTACATTCAAGAAAAGAGGATGAAATTATATGAAGCGTGAAACGAATGGAAAAGAAAGGATGAAGACCGAAAGTGTGTGAATGCGATCTTTCGCCTCTAGCACAAGACTCCAATACGTAATACGGGTTTTGGAGCCTTAGTTAACAATAGGGTTGGCAGTCTATTACCAATTGAGACATAACCGAGTTCGTATAAAACTGTCAACTAGGGTGTCGCTAATGGGAGTACATTCATCATTTACATAATATTCCCGTCATTCTTCATTGGCGAGTGGTCGTCTCTAACGATATGAGACAACAGGTCCACAATGAAGAATGACGCGAATAATATGTAAATGATGAATGTACTCCCATTAGCGACACCCTACTGTCAACCCTAGTTGAGAACAACTAGGAATGATGATTGGCGCTGGATGTTGAAATGTATTAGAACTAATAAAAATAAAATAGCCATACTTTCAAACATTGTGGAGTTAACATCAATCGCTTTGACTTCAATCGCTTGTCTATTATGGAATGCTTGCCGACAGATAAACATGCCAAACTGAAAAAGTATGAAGATTGTATTGTATCTATTTTCTAAACACAAGTTTGCACTAGTTGTTCTACCTTTTTCTGCTCCGTTACTTCAGTTGGATATAAGGGAATCTGGAAAAGAGAAACAATGAAATTATTTAATTATTATAGAACAGGTGTGACTCAAGCTGAGCTGTGTAGTTGTTAGTGAGTGTTGATATACATAGCGTCCCATGAAATAGATTTTTGTCAAATTCTACCGCTTTCTAGAGAAAAGTGCTTGTAGTTTTCACTGTCTTTGGTTGAATTTTGTCATATTAAGACAAACAAATTGAGAAATTCGAGCACCTCTCAGCAGAGGCCGGCCATAGGATTTTCATGTTTCCTAACAATTATGAAAACAACGTCCTAGGGGTAGTTTTTGGCGTAGATTCTGAAAAAGAACTTCATTTGGCATGAAAATGAAAAATCGATTTTTTATCGATTTTCTCTTGAAAAAATGTGAAAATTTTTCACGAAGTTCAAAAAAATGAAAGTCTCTATTTCAACATGGTTTTATATTTTAGGGATCCTGGGCCACATTTTATCATTTTTACTACCCATGCACATTTTTGACCCTCATTTAGAGTCACTTGTGTCTGAAAAAGCTTCAATTTCGCATATTAGATGCTCGAGTGGGCCACCATTCTCTTTTCCGCTGGAAAGAGCATAAAATTCTGGTCCAGGGAAAAATGCATAGCAGTTTCCATCGATTGCCAGTATTGTCGAAAATTATTCATTTTCATTTTTCGCGAAAAATGCATGTTCATGCCAGTTTGGAATTTTTTTGCTCTTCAATAGGAGGTCCAAGGAATCTGGGAAAACTGTAAGCTAATGTACAACTATAGTTCTATCAGCGCTAGTTAAAGGGACAGTAAACTGCGCCGGAAACGTGTTTGAAAAGCCCGCGCTATTACTGTAGCATGTAGGGTTGGCAATTAGTATGCGAACTCGGTTATGTTTCACAGCGTTCGTGAAACATACCCGATCTCGCATACAAACTGCCAACAAACGCAGCGTGGCAGAAATGAGCAAAAGTCATCCGCCACTGGAGGGGTTTGAACCTGTAAGCCTCCGCTCGATAGCGCCGCGCGTTACCACAGCACTACAGATTATTGGGAGAGCATCTCTCAGTGTGGCATATCAATGCAGCTCCGGTCTTCTCCGGTGAGCGCTGACCTTCTTCCCTGATTCGCGCATGCTTTGAAACTTACAACCGAAGCTACACATCATTCGTCTTACAT
>JACMIF010002536.1:0-17631 GCA_014805445.1 Diplogasteroides magnus | reverse complement strand
AGGGGGGGGGGGTTGGGATCGTGCCTTTCCTCCACGTAAATTCGTGCACTCAAGCGGAATCGTGTGCGTATTCACTCCTCGCTCGATTTCGGACAGTTGACAGTGAATGAATGGGGAAGTGGGAAAGGAGTGGAAGAGAAAAGTGGAGAATCATGGAGAGAAGAGTCAAATACGCTCATCATCCGATAACTGACTGTTTAGGTGTGAAAGAGGAAAAGAGGAGATCAGGGATGGTAGAACGAGGAACGAAAGCAGCACAGACTGTGACAGTTTGGATATCACAGGAAGAGCGTCAAGTGTCTGTGCTTACAAGAGTAAGCGGCTTGTGGGGGAGGGTAATAAGTGAAGAGAGGAGAAGGGTGGTCAGGACGACATCTTACAAGGTAGCGGCGCCCTTCTTCCTGTCTCATCTTCTCCCTTCTCATTCCCGCTGCTTCTTCGTCGAAAGCAAACAGAACAAGGAGGACATCACACGCACGGACACAGCACAACGTGAACATTTTAGTGTGTGAGAGACAGGAAACTGAGAGTGAGAACATTCCCACTTCTAGTCTCAAATGTCCCAAACGCACAACTTCCTATAATCAGGTACGGAACCACTGAATTGCGCTAATGGAGACAAATCCACCAAGGGCAATAAAAGGTTATGGTTTCTAGAACCTACATATTACTGCCGACCAACGGAACATGAATGGGGAAATATTACGGAATTTCCTGTTAATACTCCTCCTGCCACAAGATCAGATAAATCTCGGGGGATAAAAAGAGCCTCTGTGTGAGTCAGAATGGGTGTGATTGGTGACTAAGGCCTGCAGAGTGTGCAGATCAGTTGCTAATGTCGCAATCAATCACAATCTATCAGTTGTTGATCGCATCTCTCTCGAGTGGTCTTTTCCAACTAGCCAATTGCAACAGATTTGATTGAAATGCCAGTAACCTGGTTGGATTCGCACTCGAGTGAGTCAATCGCGAATAGTCGCGTCATACAAGGACCTTATCAATCGTGTCGCCAGTCGCTCTAATATTAACGCCATCACTTTGCCCACTTCCGGAGGAAATGCACAGCACTGGAGCCCCCTAAATGCGGTGCCGCGCATCGCATAAACTGAAGTGGATGGAATGATGGGGAGGAAGTTAGTTGGTTGACAGATGCCATCGCAACCAATTCCATCCATCATCACTCATTCATTACTTCAGGGAGGTTTGCTGCATTCTGGTTCTTCATTTGAAACCAATTTCGGGCCGCGTTCATTTAAAGGCGCGACCTTTTAGGGGGAGAGCTAAATGGGACTTGCCTTAGGGGGTGCGAAACGAAACGGCCAAGGAAGGGGGCAGATGGGTTGTGGAGAAGGATTGCGAAATGGGCCCATAGCTTCGTTTACTAGTACTGGACAGGACAAGAAGGAGAGGGAGGAGGGGGAATAGGAGTGGAGCGCGCTCATTTCATGACTCATGCTGACTCACTACCACTCTTCTTGTGAGAAATATCTTTCAAAAGAGGCAATGATGCCTCGTCATCAGAATGTTGTTTTGTTATTGTTTGCTGTCTCATACAGTGACGCTAGTAGATAGTGTCGTGTACGCACTCCAGAGGGGGCTTTCAGTACGGCGAAAATAATTTGACAGGAGTTACGCGAATAGCAGAATCGAGTGTCTGCATCTTCTTCCTCAAAATAATACACAACGCCTGTAGATTATTTCCAATGTTCACCAAAGGGACAAATAAATCATAGCAGACTGTGGTGCGTGACGTATACACGCACTGTCCGTTGGTCGTTCTCGCACTCTTCAGTGGGAGAAAGCACAACATTGTCCGACCTGTGACAGACGGGGACAAGAGCATTCCGGGAAGTATTTACTGACAAGGAAAAGCCGCTTACACATCGAGAATGCAAAGTAGTAAGTAGTCAAGGAGAAGGGGAGAACGACTCCGTGCAGGAGAGAAGAGATTCGTTCACACGAGAGAACGAACGAAGAACTACTCGCATATTCAGGACATTTGTTCCCGAGAAAAGAAGATGCACGAATGAACGAAATTCAAGAAAACTACCGTTTAAAAACTGTCTTCGCCCACAAAGTAGCTATGATTTGAAACTGTCCAAAATATGAATCACGCGCAATTCGTCGGTGATGATGCGAATTCGGTGCATTGTGAACCGAACAAATGGCCATGTCACATCTGGTTCAGGGTTCCGAAATGACCTCAGGTCGTCTCAACACATTCAGACTGACAATGAGAGAAAGATCTACTCTGCGATATGCCCCCTGAGAGCCTGCACTTTCTACATTCACACAAAGTGCAACTGACTGGTGGGGACAGTTGACCGTTTCGACGAGAGAGGGACACAATCCCACTTTTTGCACAAACACGAGGATTAACAATCATCCTCGGATGACCCTGTTGTTACGGTAATTAGAAAACTAGTTATGGAAGCGAGAAAAGGAGACAACCATGGAAAATGGAGTGGAAGAAGACGGATAACGATGTTCTCCACGCAAGAAACGGCGGAAATCAGACGACTGCCTTGGCTACCGTCCCCGCGGGCAACAAAAGCCAAGAGTACAAAATTTGCCTTCTGAAAGCAAAATTATCTTCGGCACATTACGAAAACATCAAGGACGAATGAATGGAATTTCCTAAGAGCGTTGAACGTGTAGGCTAGTAAATATAAATAGTACATTGCGCGCATCTCTCTGGTATGAAGGGTCGAACCGGCTTGCAACTCACTTCGAATCGCGCGTTTGTGTAAGAGTTTGTATATGAACGCCAACAATCATCCCAAGCTAACAGTTTGTACCAGTGTGGAAACGCCCTCAGGATCTGGTACACGATAAGGAGTGAGAGGAGAGCAGTCCAAAAACGCCGGCCGAAAACAGCCAACAAAAACTAAGGTCAATTTGCGCCACGTTCAAGGGTGGAACAACGTGCGAGCAGCGATAATTAGATACACAAGTGATTCAACTAGTCAGAGAAGCAATGGTTCAAACAGGCAAACAAGCTATCAATGAATACGAGCTACAAACGGTGAAAATTTTAACACAAAAAAACTGCAAAAAATTGACAATCCGCAACGCGGATCACGTTACGCGCGCGGTTCAAAGTTCAAATAGCGCAGATGCTGGAGCGCATCTTGCACAGCATTTTCAATCAATACAGAACATTAATAAGTATTATTTAAAAAAAAAATTATATAGGAAATTTAAGGGGCGGAAATGTATGCTGCCTGTAGAAGAGTGGTCAATGATATGAAATGGACACTATTGGCCTGGTACATGCGCATCGCCGTGGGGCTAGAGAATGTGGTTACTGTAGAGGGACAGACGATAAATGGGCTCCATCCCCTAATTCAGGTGGGGACAATGCACTGTTTCCACATGCATGGGCGATTGTCCCTCAGGGGCTTTGACTGGCATCTCCCGTCCTCTCAAATCCTCTCTATCCCAGGTGTGTGATAGACTGTGAGGGATTGAGAGAGTGCAGCTAGGTAATGTGTATTTGAATATTCTCCCCGCTCCACGTAATAGTCGCATGTAATTAGTGACTCTCCCGGTGACAGACGGTATGACGAGAGATCATTGTGAAGGAAGAGACGCAGAGACAAGGAGACCGTGAAACGGTTTAATTACCGGAGAGCACCAATAACCGCTGCCAATCAGACCATTTCCTCAGATTTGAGTGAACAATGGAGAAGCTGGCGGATAATGAGGAGGACTTCATTACTCAAACATCGCCCAACAGTCATAAAAGTTCATTAAATCACACCGATTCGCCCATTCTGATGTCTGAAACTTCTTCTGATCCACAGCCTTTGCAAATACAAGATAACTAATGACGGGAGAAATGTCATCTAATTGTGGCATGAAAATACTTCTCTAACTCCTGTTCCATTTAGACAACAGAACGCACAACTGTTACGATATCGTAAAGAAAGGCGTTATGGGAATCATTTCGAATTGCTTCTATTGTATGGGAACGTTCACAACAAAGCGTTAGCAGTAACAAGTACAGGTTGCTTTGAAAAATGTTAATCGGATATGGATGGTCGTGTCATTGTGATTGATCTTATTGGGGGTAACAATTAGAAGCCTACAAGATTGATGCAGGAACAAAGGTATGAAAAGGAGTGCAATTGGAATTCCTTCGTGATCATTCCAATATCATGATGTGTCTCCTTCATTCGTTTGAAAACAATATATAATATCTAGGAAATGTCTAGGAAAGCGAAGAACTAAGGTTTTTGACTTCATCCCTATTTTACAGTGAAAAAGGCATTTATTATTTCGATAGCGCACTTATTCCAATGTGAACTTACCGCTCCAGCGTGTCCTTCGAATTCATTGCAATAAATGCACTTGGGGAGGTATTCGGATGAGAATTCAGTAGTTCTTCGACATTTACTTTCACGTTCAGAAGACGTTTTGCCTGTTGCATGCTGCTTCTTTCGAGATTCACTACCTCTCTAGATGGTCATTTAAGATTCATCAAGAAGTATTGCATGCATACTCGATCACGAGGCGATCCACTCCTTGAGGGCCGCACAGCATTTGATGAATGCGGTATCTGTATCATTTAAATATATAAATTCAGCTACATTCTACTGAAACCTCAACATGATGATATTCACTCACCGACGGCGAGTCGACCTTATCTTTATGTGAATTCTGTGACGTCTAAACAAGTTTTGGTATTACAGGACATCGAACGTTGTAATTATTAGCCAAGTTACCGAATCTGATTCTTGCACAGAATTTTCTAGGCTTGATGAAGATACTTCGCACGTATTTACTTGGCTTATTGGTTGAATTTGTTGCAATTCATTTCCCTTCAAGAATTGATTGGAGCCTCCGAGGGTAGGACAATGTTTTGCCACCATCCAGTTTGCCTGTACATAGCTACGCATTCTTTATCCTCCACACAAGTTCACTCACAAAAGCTAACTGCGCATACATCGCCATATCAGAAGCCGGACATCGTCCATAGGCATTGTATTGTCCTTTATGGGAATATTCTTCATTAACTTCTTGAGAGAGCTGAGAATGATTAAGTGTAGTGGACTGATAAGAATATTTGAAATAATGACTGTTACCAACATCATTATTGACTGAGATTGAACCAGCTGCGGGTGGACGAGGAATGTCCTAAGGAAAATGAGATCAGACCCAATTGAAGGTTGCAGATGCGAACCTCTAGAGAGTCAACATGTTCCTCTTTGTGGCCTTCTTCCGGCTGTAAACCATGAGTAGAGCCATCGAAAACAGGCGTGAGAAGTTCTTGTGTTTGGCCCGAATAGGAACTTGATGGCATACATGATGTTCCTTCCTCAGTGGAATTCTCTTCCTGATGTCTGCATTAGTGGAGGTAGAACATTGTTGTTTCAACAATATGTCACCTCAATCGACGTTCTTCTGTCGCTTCTTCATCTTCATCTAGATCATATATTGGCTCAGCCTTCACTCGAATAACTCGGAACGGTTTCCAGTCGGTAAAATCTTCTTCGGCCATTGCATTTTGTTCCTAAATAGGCTAATTGTTCAATGGAGAGGAGGTACTTGGTACAGTATAGTCAATGAGATATGGTAAAGTGGATGCGTGAGATGAGTTCTCCGACAACAAATCAAGAGAAAGCGTCTGATTGGCATATTCCTTCATTTCATGGACGATGATTGGATAGTCCGGCGGTACAAAATGGTTGTCTTCTTGTTTCTGAGTTTCCTCATGAGCTTCAGTCTCCTCAGGATGAGTTTCCATCTTTGCATCTTATACGGTAATTTCACTTTTTCAATGAACCTCAGGAAACCTGGAAGAGGAAGTGAAAAAGGATGCACAGCTTCATTTTCATCGTCATCCAGAACGATCACATCTGCATCATTCAGTAAATCCCAGTAAATCAGATTCTTCTCTTACCTTCGTCTTCGTCTTGCTCGCAATCGGAATTCCCCTCATGCTGTCTATAATGATGGAATTGGAAATATTGTCGTCTCAACAATTATTCACCTCAATTGATGTTGTTCTGTCGCTTCTTCAGCTTCCTCTACAACAGAGATTGGCTCGGGTTTCACTCGTGCCAATCGGAACGGTTTCAGATCAGTGAAATCGTCTCCTATTATTGTGTTTTGTTCCTCATTGAGATGTGGGAGAGTGGATGCATGAGACGAGTGCTCCGATAACAAATCCAAAGGAGGAAGCGTCTGATTGACATTTTCCGTCATTTGAAGGCCAGTGTTATCGATGATTGGATGATGCTCCAGTGGTTTAGAATTGTTGTCGTTCTGTGTTTCTCCATAATTCTCCTCATTGCATGAGTTAATCTCCTCAATCTCAGGATTCGTTTCCGTCATTGCATCTGATATGGTAATTTCGCTTTCGTAATAAACTTCAGGTAACCTGGAACAGCTTCTTCGCCGTTGTCATTCGTAACGTTCACATCTGTATTAGACAATCAAAATAAAATGGATTTTATTCTTACCTTCGTCCTTGTTTTGTTCAGGAGCAACAGATGAAAAGTCTGTTTCTTGTCGAAGAGAATCCACGACGGATATGACAAGAAGGCGTATCGCAGAAGAGAAAGAAGCGTAAGTGCCACACATTAAATGGAATAAAATGAGCTGAAATACATATCCTATCTGATACGTCACGTTAATATAGAAATCACTATAATTTAGACTCTTGAGCGACCGAACGTGGCGCCGTTATAAGATGAGAGTACAAAAAATAAATATAACAAACATCGTTAAGTGTTTGACTGCCTTCATCCACAGAAGACTGATAAGTAGCTAGGGAAATTGCCATTTCCTTCTCCCAGTACAGGACAACCTGAGCATTCTATATGGTTACGGAATAATTTACATACCTGGCAATCCATTTTCTTCGAGTTGAATCCGTCATTCAAATTATCAAGACGTTCAGAAAACCTAAACAGACTTATAAGAATCTAATCATTATACTCACTTTTGAATAAGCCTATCCATAATTGTGATCCTCTCCTTTCCTTCAATGTAAGAAGAGATGCAATTGAAGGACACTTTAGCCTTGGCTCTAGGAAGGAAACAAATTCTAATGAAGGTCGATAGAAAACCTGAATCTGGCTCCAGGGTCTTCATCCTACATTGCTTCTAGTCAATTGCGAATGGGAAACTGAAATTCATAAACGTAATGGAACGAAAGATTCAAAAAAAATCTGTGAGATCGTGCAGCCAAAACACATGACTAAATCACACAAATGTATTCGATATCACGATGTACACGTGAATGAACAAAGTCAAGAGCTGTTAATGATCTTGCGTATTTTATTGATAAAGGAAACACTGAAATTTTAAGGGTGTGTTCGAGAGGCAGTACACTGAATGAAAATTTAGGGAAGGGGATTCTTGGACACGTCGTCTTAACGCAATAGAGAGAGAGATTCTGGCCTTTCCATTCAACGCGAGAGAGTGTGACTGTCAGAGAGACGTAGACAGGCAGAGAGATGAGAGGAAGGGAAAAAAGTTGCAGTCCACATGACACGAATGATTGGAACGACACGTCGATCACTAGTGATTGCTCCAACTGAAACACGCGCAAAACGTGTGCACTGATACCTCTGCAACACTAATGTTTCGTCTGTTCCCAATGCTTTCTGTGCGACGAATGAGTACCTTATTCAATGATGCAAAAATGTTCTTTTAGAAGTGTATGACGTTTCATACGGACGAATGCGGTTAGTTCGAAAGGCCAAACCGATCGAGTAACAATCCAGAATTAAAATCCTGAAATCGAAATGTTATCAGTTCGTTCGCTCTCTGAACATTTATCTATATTCTTACTCGTTTTTCTCGATGATTTATCCCATAATCTCGTAAGCTAAAATAATCGTGAAATGTCAGCAAAAAAGAGAGAAAAAGTAAAGAGAAGTTGATTGTTGACTGAGAGATAACAATGTCCGCTTCCTTCTCTATTTTGATCTTGTGCAAGAGTACATTTTCTGTAGTCTGATTGTGAGGCAATAAATATTAGCGTGAAATTTTTATCGGAGTTGATAAATGGTTGTTTCGATCATGATTGAGGAGCCGTCAGAAAATACAGCTGCATTTCCTTATCATGTTGTTTCGTGCTGACATAATGACACTGGTAGATAACCAGGAAATGGGACGTAGAGCAGTGCCACGAACGTTTCGATTATATTACTCGCACAAATCCCCTCTTGGGTTGAACTTCCGTTTGTGGATAATCTGTGAAAGTCTCACATTTTAAGCATTTTTCTCTGATTTTGTGCAGCGTCTCAAAGTCAAGGGTTTAGTGACAGAAGAAGGGATCTATGGTTTGTGAAGAGGCTCCAGGAAGACAAAACGATCGAATCATGTCTCGGACTTATCTTCGTCAAAGCTTTGAACTGTCAGTCATCACCTTCCTTTTCCGTCCATTTAACCCGCTTCTTTCCTGTTCTACGATCCCTCGTCCGTCATCAATCCCTGATCTTTCAGACGTTGTATAAAATCAGAGAGAAAAATGGTAAAATGTGAGACTTTCACAGATCGTCTTTAAATGAAAAGACAAATTAAGCGACCAGCTCCTCTCTGTATGATGAAAAATGGCAATGTTGAAAATCGAAATGCTGTAAGAAAGAACAACAAGGAACAACGAAAATAAGTTTTTGTAGGTTTTTTATTAACTTTTTTGTGATTTTGATATTTTCGTGGAAATATTATTAAATATTTTTATATCCAAAATAAAAAATAAAAATTCAAGTTCAAACTTCGGTTTTCTGAACTTGTCTCGTTGAGGGGATTCGATTAACACTTGGTTTGTTGGGTTTTGGGTCGTTTGCGGGCAGTTGCTATGGAGGAGGGACGGGAGACAAACGACATACGACAGCGGCACAGACAGGGCTTGTTGCATTCTATCAGTAGGCAACTTCTTTCATTTGTCATAAGAAAGGTTAGTAGCAACACTGCATTGAACGCTATGCGCCAACATTGCGCAAAATTATGATGCTTCATTTTTGATTAGAAATGATTTCAATCCGCTAAACATTTCTAGGAGGATGAAATATTAGAATCCCCCGTTATCTGCAGAATTCTTTTTTGTAGAGTTTGTTTTACTTCTGCGACTTCTTTTGCCGGTGGTCCCTCTGTTTTTTCAAGGGGACATCAGGCGTAGTTAGAAGTGGAGAGAGCCTAGGGAGAGAAGGGAGGGGATGGAGTGTGGGGGAGAGAGTGAAGGAGGCGAAAGAAGGGGAGAGGGACGGCGCGGCTTTTCCAAAATGCCGTCAGCTCCAGCTCGCCGCTGGGTGCATTTTACGATTTTATGAAGCGTTGCCTTTGGATTGCTCTCAGAAAAAAGATAAGACGTCACTGTCTAAACTTACTCTGCTTAATATAGACCCTCATCACTTTGGAGTGGAGAAAGGAAACAAATTCGTTTGCGCCATGCTTGCTGTTATAGTCATCGGTGGTCTTTTCAAACACTGTAACAGTCATCAGTGACTATTTGGCAAAGCGAAAGTGCAGCCAAACATTGCCAAAACAAAGTCTATGTGCTATAATTTTTACAGCGACTCTTCATGAAAAAGTCACTTCATTAGGCAAACAATATGAATAAAACATACTGAATATAGTCAGCGTGGACCATGAAATAGTCTCCCGTGACGACTATTTGCGCTGCGTGGAGTGATAGGGCCATTATCGCTTCCATTCGCGCTTCCTTTCCCATCTTACTCATTAATACACTTTCACACTTTTGATTGTATGAGCTTGTAATCTGTCACAAATTAGCCGCCGTGTGAGTCTCTTCTTTCATCTGTAAACACTGAGATGAAAGAGAGTGGGCAGTGTATTGGAGGAATGGCTCCAGTGATGAGAGAGAGAGATGTGCACTAGTCGTATAGACACAGAAAGAGTGCACTCTGCCTTGTCCCATAGGGAATTACGAAGCTCCTTTTATACTTCTTCTTCTTCTTCTTCTTCCTTGTTTTGTATCCTTGTTTTTCCTTGTTGCATTATTCTGCCCTAGGAAACGACTTTTGGACTGACTTTCGTCTGTGCTCTCATTCGTCGTCTATGATGTGCTAGAGAGTAGGGTTTCCAAAACAATCTTATATTGACAGACTGCCAGAAGTAATGACATCACTGCTTTAACACTAATGGTAATATCGATGTGAAATTTTCACAGGGCCTTCATAACTTGTAATAGAATAGGCACTGAAAATTCCATGGCCCAAAAATGTCTGTGGACTGTGCAGCTTTGCGTAACCTCCTGGCAGACTGTCAATTTAAGATTGTTTTTGAAACCCTACTAGAGAGATTCACTAGTGGGCACGGGCGAAAAACGGCCCATAAGTCGTTCCCCTTTCTACTCTTTGGTACAACTGTATCCTTATCCCATTCGATGAGACGATTCAATTAGAACAACTACTTGATTGTATTTCGTTTTTTTGTCCGCGAATCATCAATCAATTCACGCTCGTGTTCAGAAAATGAGCAAGAAGAAGCGGAATTCGATCGAATTGGCGAGTATGCGTAAGTGATGTAAATATGTTTACAATGATGAACCTGATCATATTAGCACCCGGAACTCGCGTAATGCACCTTCTCAAGGATAAGAGCGAACTTCCGGCCTTGTTTACTGAAATGGGAGAACTGGGAGGAAATGAATGGAGGGAGACTGCCAGATGGGTCAAGTTTGAGGAGGACGTCGAACAAGGTGAAAAAAGAACTCAAAAACGGTGGCAAAATACATTTGTCATTCATCTAAACCCTATTGGGAGGTCCGCTGCTTCATGTGGGACAGCGCAACAGAAACGAGATTAGACGAATGGCAAATGCACTTTACTGCCGTTCTTGAAAGAATCCCTAACGAATACACTGTTCATATAGTCTGAATTGTCATTTGGATTGGTTGAAATCCTTAAATTAAGGCGGAAATCGATGGTCGAAGCCCCACGTCGCCACCCTTTCCCTCCACGCCCTGTTCCAACTGCGTAACTGTATTCTGCAAGGGCAGTTCATCACAGAATTGGACAAGACAGACCTTCCCTCCATCGTTGGTTTGTCTCTTTTTCTTTGTATTATTTGTTCTTGTGATGAATGGGCGCCACTTCTTAATTATCCTTATCACTTTGTCGTGTCGTTATCGTGGTTCGACGGTGAACTCGATATATTTAATCCCTTTCTCCCATTTCGTCAGTGAGTCTACTACTAGCCTCGGGCTACAACTTCATTCTGAGTAGTCTCGAAATGAGGGGGAGTGAGAGTGATGAATGCATAGGGTTGGAATAGAGAGCTAATCAAGAATAAGTAGTACGTATGTCGATGTATAATTGGTGCTACCGCACAGACAGGTCATAAATAGCATTCGTCTGGAACATTAAAAACATTGTAGAACATCTCGTGGATGAATTTATCAAAGAAGGACAAGTCAACGAAGATGACAGGGCAGAATTGAATGAGATTCTCAATAGGAAACATCTCCATCAGTATGAACAGGTGAGACAACAAGGGAGGACGATTGAGGGGCAATGATGAGCACAAATTTGACATGTACGATCTTCATGGAAGTAAATATATAAATAACATTGATATAAGAACCTCTAGATTTACATTCTAGAATAAGCACTCGTTTGTATAATGTTACTTTTGGATCCGGGTTCGAAAAACAAAAAAAAAGATCGCTTTGAATCCGGGTACCCGCACGCTTTCCCATCATTTTTCATTACCCAATTGGATCTCGAGTTCCATTCTTTCCTCGCCGGGTAATATGGGTCCGGCCCCGAAATGGAGACATATGTGCATTGAAGGCCCGTCGACCTGGAACTGCAAATGAGAAGGAAGGAGGATTCATGTCTGCAGTCAGAAGCATCTCTGATATGGGGAGAACATTCTCCCATGGGAAGAATCTCCAGAAACAAGGTGGAAAGGAAGGAGCAACCAATCTCGAATTGCCCAAGGTACTGGGATTGTCATCTCAAAATGTTAAGGGAGATATTCAGGTGGATTCGGTGGCAAGGGACATTGAGGGTTCCTCCTCTGACATATCAAAGGGAAATACGAACTTCATGAAGAAACTGCCTGCGGGAGTGGAAGCAAGCAATGTTCTCGTCGGAGAGGTCCATTTTCTTGTCCATATGTTCAAAAGCAGTCGTAGAACGAAAATGCTAGTGTTGTTCTATGACACCAGGTTCGTGTTCAGGGTTTGAGTTCGTTAGATAGTAGTAAATCTTCGTAATGAACTCCAGTATTTATCCGTATGCCAAGTGGTTTGTGGTCCCTTTGTGCCCACTCTCGCGAGACTCGATATCTCCCTCTCTTTCTTGTGGGGCGTACGCGAAAGAGGGAGAGGGAGGCGGGGAAAAGCTGAAAGGGACAGAGTGCAGTGACGAAAGCAGGTCAAAAAGGCCGAAATTCTGAAGAAGAAGCTTTGGAGTTGAAAAGAGGGAAGAAATCTTCGAGAGGGATGTGGGTGCAGAGTATTTACACTTACACCGTGATAGCGAAATCAAATGACGTGAAATCAAAGTTAATGTCAAAGTTGCCCAGTGTTCTGGAATTTAGTCCCTTGCAATTAGGGATGTCATAGGCCATTCTGACTGCATGGGATGAAGCGTTTCCCAACTATTACTCCAGCGATATTAATTTCGTGGCCACGAAGACCAATTTCCGATCCGCTGGGGAATGGCGCCATTGTTGGGCCACCAATTTTGTCTTTTCTATACTATGTGTTTGGTGCAGTTGCACCGAAACGAGGAATTCAGTCTCTATACAGTAGAACCAATATCAATTTTGCAGGTGTATTTCCTCGATCATCACATCTGCGCATTTATCAGACTGAAGAATGCAGCTGTTTTGGGAGATCTTACAGAGGTGATTTTTGATGGGTTTCTATTTTATTACACGAGTCATTTGTCCAGGGGGTAATAACTTCGATTTGAGGTGCCAGTTCCCACTCGTTTCATCTTCGTCCTTCTCGGACCGCCTGGCCATGTCCAACAATACAGAGAAATTGGAAGGGGCATTGCTACGCTTATGGCTGACGAGGTACGAAGTCTTATCAGCAGAAATGTGCGAGATGTTATGATGCCCCCCCCCATCAGCTGGATGCAAACTAGGGTTGACAGTTTGAGTACGGCAACGGCTCTGTTTCACGAATCAAATAGTTGTCAAGATATACCTATTTGTGAAACATAACCCATAAAGTAGTCAACCTGCGATTCACAGTGCAATCGCAGTTCATTGAACTCAATTGTAGATCTTCCATGATGTTGCGTTCACAGCAACGAGAAAGGCCGATATCGTGGATGGAATCGATGAATTCCTTGACCAGGTTAGACGCTCGTTGTATCTCCAATTCATGAATTTGTTGTAGGTTACCGTACTACCTCCCGGGGAATGGGATCCATCCATTCGAATAGAGCCTCCTGCCCAGGTGCCAAGTCAAGAGAAGAGAAAGCAGGTGGGAGACTAATTACCATTGAAATGAGGACTGAAAAGGTTGTTTAAGGTTGGAAAGGAGCTCTCATTAGAGCAGATTGAGGGTGCATTTACAGAAAAGGAAATAAAAGAGGAACCACATGAAGAAGGTTATCATGTTTGCATGTTGTTTGGAATAGAATCGTGACTCTGGATCCCAGTTATTTTTTGATCGATTTTTCGTACAAACTGATCTCCTCCTAATGAATATCAAAAACTCACTTCAGGACACGGTAACGATCCCGCGTTGAAGAGAACGGGCAAGTTGTGTGGAGGATTGATACTCGACATCAAGAGGAAAGCTCCTCATTACCTATCAGACTTCACTGATGCACTCAACCTACAGTAAGACGCTTTTATAGTTATTTCCTACGTGTTCGTTATTCAGATGTGTTGCTACAACGTGTTTCATGTACTTTGCTCTACTCGCTCCTATTGTCACATTTGGTGGACTTCTAGAAGAGGCGACACATCAGAGAATGGCTGCCATGGAGAATCTTCTTGGAGGTATAATGTCATTGTCTTCCTCCATCAAATACCGAGTCTCAGGTGCAATTTGTGGAATCCTCTACCATTTCTTTGCGGGTCAACCTCTCACAATCATAGGATCCACTGGCCCTGTACTCGTTTTTGAAACAATCGTCTTTGATATATGCGCAAGGATGGGAATCCAGTGTGTTGCCTCCCCCGTATCCTCCATTCACCCCTTGCACTCAGATATCTTTCATTCCGTCTCTGGGTGCACATTTGGACGGGTCTCATCATCTTCATCATGTGCATTACAGACGCGAGCGCCCTGGCGAGTCTCTTCTGGTTGTATTCTCAATCTTTCTTCCTTCCTAATTCCTTCATTCAGGTCTCCTTCATCACTCGTTTCACTGAAGAATCATTCGCCACTCTCATCGCAGTCATCTTCGTCTACGAGGCCATCATGAAATTGTGGAAGATCAACGGTCAGTTCTATGGTTTCTAAATCAATAGTCAAATGCATTTCTCGTTCGTCTAATCTCCGCTGAGCGGTTATCTACGAACGTAGAGGCCACCGCTCCGTGGAGATTGGAAAAATGAGGAATATATTTGACTATTGATTTAGAATCCTTAGTCTGTTCCAGTCCTTTTCCCTTCTCTAATCATCTCTTGTTAACAGGACAATTGGACATTATCGAATACAATCGTGATATTGCTGATGCAAAATGCGCGTGTACGGGAGGAATTTTGACTGACACCCACATGCACAAAGTCAGTTTCAGCTGAAGTATACTTCTTCAAATGAGTCTTCTTTCCAGGCAACAGAAGCCATTGAAAAGTTTGGATGGACTGGAATTGCACACAATGAAACGCACCTGGACTACACCAATGTGAGTCAATTTACGTAGAGTTTTCGAACTCTTTAATGTTCAGGTGAAACTGGACCAATGTCGTCAGCTGTACGGCACCTTTGAGGGCAATGGATGTTATCCATTGTACGACAAACTTCTCATGTCGATTCTCCTCGCACTCGGAACTTTCTTCCTCTCGATCACGCTCAAAGTGAACATTGATATTCTGGTCTTTCGCTATTTTTTGTTCAGAAATGCCGTAACTCGTGCTATTTCCCGACACGCGTCCGTCAAATATTCTCCGATTTTGCTGTCATGATTGCCATCATCATAATGACGTTGGTCGACCTTCTCATGGGAATAAACACTCCCAAACTGAACGTTCCCAGCACATTCAGGGTAAGTTTCGATGTTTTAGAGTAGTTTTCAAAAATGAAGTTCAGCCAACATGGGAGGGACGTGGTTGGTTCATTCTTCCCTTCGATGGAAATCCATTATGGACTGCCCCATTGGCTATTCTTCCTGCTCTTCTCGCATGTATTCTCATCTTCATGGATCAACAAATCACAACAGTCATCATCAACAGAAAGGAGAACAAATTGAAAAAGGTTTGGAGATTCTCCATTCTTCTATGATTTAATATTTATTATTAGGGTTGCGGCTACCATTTGGACCTCCTCGTCCTCTCCATCCTCATTGTCGTCGTTGGATTCCTCGGTCTTCCAGTTTACGTCGCTGCAACCGTTCTCTCCATTAATCACATCAACTCTCTCAAGGTATACACTTATCGGTTCCTTCTAAAATATTCACAAATTCCTGGTAAATTCGAGCGTCATGAGCTTCCTCAATCAATGATATGATCCTTTGCGTTCAGATGGAGTCTGAATCGAAGGCACCGGGAGAGGTGGCCCAATTCATTGGAGTGCGAGAACAGAGATTGACTGGAATAGTGACATTCGTTCTCATTGGACTCTCCGTATTGGTAAGTCATCTCCTGAATAACTGTAATAAAGGAATACATCTCAGATGACGGGAATACTCGGTCGAATTCCCATGCCTGTTTTGTACGGAGTGTTCCTGTACATGGGAATAGCAGCACTTGGAGGAATCCAACTATTCGATCGTATTCTTCTTCTCTTCATGCCCATGAAGTTCATTCTTTCTTGATTGCTGTAATAATGAATTCTGACTCAGATACCAACCTGATGCCATCTACATTCGTCATGTTCCCATTCGCAAGATTCATCTCTTCACCCTCTTCCAAGTCTTGTGCCTGGCCAGTCTGTGGGTCCTTAAGTCCGTCAAAGCCACCTCCATCGCCTTTCCTATTATGGTGAGTCGCATTCTTACCATAAGCAGAAGATGTGTTAGAGAGAAATTTCGCACTATACATAATAATGAAATAGATTTTTTGAAAGTCAACTGTTTATCAGGGGTTCAAAAACGGTAAATTTGTCGTCATTCTTCTCCGCTGTGCGGTTGTCTATGAGGGAATGCCACAACCGTGCTCCGAAGAAGAATGATGACAAATTTACCGTTTTTGAACCCCTACTGTTTATGGCACTAGCATCTTAGTGTATTCACTTCAGTTGGTCGTTATGGTTGGCGTCCGCAAGATGATCGAAGTCTTCTTCACTCCTTCTGACTTGAAATATCTGGATGATCCTATGCCCGACTTCCAATTGAGAAAGAAGGAGGATCTATCGAAGAAACTCGTAGAAGTGGGCCTATTTTTTGGATTCAAAACGGAAATGTCTGTTTCCAGGGTGAAGCAGTTGAAATCGATTTGGATCACAACCAGGCAACTATCCACGCAGTCAAGACCGAGGTTAGTATGGCAGAGAACATTTGAATTGCGTCTTCAAAAACGGTAAAGAAATGCATTTCTTGTTCGACTAATGTCCGCGGAGCGGTTGACTCTACCTTCGAAAGACAACCACACCGCTAAGATCAGACGAATGAGAAATGCACTTGCTACACATTTTACTGGCCAAAATGACACAAAATCAGATCTCTTATTGTCTATTGAATCGGCCAATTTTAATAATTCTCTGGAAAGAAATGTTTGTTCATTCAGGCACATCTTCACATTCCAATGAATTCGGGCAACGTGATCAAGATTCCCCTGGCTGCTATCAGGGAACCAAGTCACCACATTAATATTTCAGAAGAGGTGAGAATGCAAGGACGACATTAGCATTATGTATACAATTTCAGTTGAACAATTCCGGAATCTGGAAGCACATAACGAGCACGGATTCAAAGTCGTCGCTGAAGAAAATGGAGCCGAAATTGTAAATTGTCAGCAATAAATGTGCATAAGATTGTAATTTCAGCAGTTATGCGGATGAGACAGAACAAGCACCGCCTGAAGATGACGATGATGCAATTATGATTAAGGTTATTTGAATTAGGATTTCTAAATATATAAAAATTGTGAAGTTCATTTATCATTGATCTGATCACCTCGGAGCGGTTGTTTGTCGCTCATAGAGACAAACGCGCTGCGGAGATTAAATAAATGAGATAAACACTTTACTACCGTTTTAAAATTCCTAATTTGTATTTTGTATTCTTTCTCTCTACTTGTCCCTTTCAGGTCATTCGGCCTTCTCCTCACGACTCGACACAGAATGTGAGTAAAAGTGCAGAGGAACAACCACTTCTCACCAAAAATGAGCAATCAACTTCTGAAAACCCGTGAATACTTATTGTTAGACTAGTTTTTGATTAGTCATATTAGGTTGTTGCATAAGTCTTGTCACATTGGTTTATTAGGTGGTGTTTGCTAGCGAGGAACTCGTTTTAGGTATGGTCACCTATGTCATCATGGACTATGAGTCTGCCCCTACTTAACATATGAGTCACGTGA
>JACMIF010002535.1:0-17632 GCA_014805445.1 Diplogasteroides magnus | reverse complement strand
TTTTTCGAGGCCGACCAGTAATATCTCCTTTGCTGTTAGAGATACGGTCTTGCACCCCTAGAAGTGAAATTATCAGCATAAAATTTGCTGCAGAATGAGCTCTTTCCCAGCCCTCTACGATTTTTCTGAAGCGAGTTATGATCGATTAATTTTTCTCCATTTCCATGACGAAATTCATCATAAAACTATTGCGAAATTTTTTCAGACCAAGCCGAGGCATGACGTTCATAGGAGCGTCCTTACCTACTTCCAGGAAAAAAATCTGAATTTAATTCGAAAGTTTGCCACCCGGTGCCGCCCTAGCTTGAGGTGAAAAAATAGCGTCTCTTAAGCATACCAATGATGTTATTGCAGGAGATCGCATGGCGCGCAGCCCGTGAGGAGATCAACGATCGATTCTATGGAAGGAGCAAGTACTTCATGATCCCCGTTCAGGTAAGGAATCAGTTATCATCAGAAGACTCTTCTAGCAGCCTTCAGTGCAGACGAAACAATTATTTCTTTATCTATCCGCTTGCTCAAAAAGGCAATATTCTGCAGGTGATCCGTGCTCAACGTCGTGGTCGTGACATCGAATTGGAGGTGTTGTATGGAGAGACCGAATGCAGATCCAGAGGAATCTCTTTTGCAAAGAACATCAGTGAGAGGAACTGTGGAGAAGTGAGGAGAGGAGCTGATAGAGCGGTGAGTTCATTCAAAATGAACAATTGACAGTATTCATGAGGAGTGCTTGTGTTGAAAAGGAAATTGAAAAGACTCCTCCATAATCAATTCCTTGCAGATCTACCGTGTGTCCGTGGAGGAGACTCGTCGTGGACGTGGAGAGCCCGAGATCGAGGCATGGAAGGTCCGTGATGTCCGTCCTGGAGAGAGATTCCCTTGAAAGTACACAGTATACATACCGACTTGATAATGATTCCACATCTTACGGGTTTTCAATACATTCGGTGTCTGTAATGATAAAGAACTCTTATCACTTGATCAGTCTGGCAAATTCGGCCGAGCAAATGAAAGTAAAAGTAACGAGTTCGCGATAATCAGATAGATATATTTGTTTTTACTTCTCTAATCCTCCTTAATGCTAAATTACGTATTTTAAAATTCTTCACGTCTTTGCCAGATGTTGTGTACGTCTTCTATGGTATCTGCACTCACGTGTCAAACCGTTTCTGTTATTTTACGTTTTCCGTAATGATTAGATTCCTCTCCCACTCCACGATGATGCTCTGCATGACCTTCTGGTATATGTTAGCAAACCATTTATTGAAATAGAGTCTACTCTAAAGATGACTGCTAGCGCTAATCCATAGGAGCCCCAACATACTGCGCAAGGAATGCATTCCCCCGACGTGGAGGGAGCGGTCAAGGCGAGATTAGGAAGCGAAGGACCATTGTATTTGCGCCTCGCTCATTTCAGAAATGAACGATTATCATTAATACCTCTTTTAATATATCTAATACCAATCACTGTCAAATTTGTAGCACTCACGACTTAATCATCCTACATGTTTACTGCAATTCGCTATAATGCTGTTGAACCGAGTTCGAAAAAGTGAGTAGAATTTGAGTGGTCGGGAAACAACATTTGCTATAAGTCGATTCAACATCATCATAGCGAAGAACAGTGAACATCTTGATAAGATGATCACCTCGATGAACCACATCTCCCAACACCCTCTCCCTCCTCATCGGGGAACGAATTCCATGTGGAATAGACGTCGTAGGGCTGCTTCAGATTAGAATGAACCGTTGTAACAAATTTCCTCGAAAACAAATGAAAAATTTGATCAGACATCACGTTCTCGTTCACACTACACCAGCTAAGCGAACATTAACCATAATCGCGCTGATTCTGGGAGTTACTGCTATTACAGAAATAGTTTTGTTGCAATGAAATTCAACCACTGCAGGTTTAATATTCAGATCGTCATGTATAATGCAGTATAATATGATAACAGGACAAGAAGCCTGCTAAAGTCGCTACATCCTGATCTCAACCTCACCAAACAGACATTTTTCGGTACTGGCTTGCAGTCCATCACCGCTATTTTCTTGTATCTAGTCAATGCAAATAACTGAATGAAGCTTTATAAAACACTACTGATAATCATTGAAGGTACTCTGGGCAGGGACTGGCACACAATTTACGCTATTATTTACATCTGTGGAATTCCCTCTCCTGTTTTTACATTTATATTTATCATGCGCGCCAAGGTGATTATATAATTAGAGCTGAAAACATTAGCGAAATGAATTGATGGAGAAAGAACAAGTGCCTTCAGATAAAACGTCTTCTCACTAAAATATCATCACAGATGAGCTCAAAGTCAATTGAGATTCATTCCTCCTTAAAGAAGTAAAAAAGGAGAAATTCTAGTTGTTCAAAAATAGTCCTGCACGGAAATCCCTGCGGAATTTCATTGGCGGTGTAGTAGACATACCGTAATCTTATTTTTTTCATTTCACGTGTCAGCCGCAATTAAGAGCTTCGTGGTTTTATTTCTGTGTTTACCGCACTCGAATTAGCCGGAAAGTAAAAAAAAACTTTTTTAAATTGCATATAAAACGAGCTAGAACGTTTGCGAGTGCTTCAAGTGAATGTTGTAGTTTGTAGTTGAAATTCGTTTTCAAACTACAAACTACAAATTTCTCATTTTTAACAACTGTATATTTTTTTAAAAATTTTTTATTAAATGGAAGCTTTCGGCTTCCTATATAATCAACTATGCTTATCATCGCTATGTTGTCAGAATGGTTGACCCAGAATCTCCATTTATGACTTCTTTAACATTAGTCAATGTATCTAGATAGGTATGAATTATATTCATCAGTATTATCTTTTCAGGCCCTGTCCTTGCATGCAATTCTACATATTGTACCTATTTTAACATTTTTTAAATATTGCACAGGGCGATTTAAAGAAGTAATAAACTGAGATTCTGGGTCGACCATTTTTACATCCGTGAAAAGGGAAAAAAGATTACGGTATGTCTACCCACCGACAACGAAATTCCGCAGGGATTTCCGTGCAGGACTATTTTTGACCAACGTGAATTTCTCCATTTTTTACTTCTTTAATGGAGGATCTCGTTTTCCGGTTTGGCAAATGCTGCAGTTCGAATTATAATTATGAATGAATTGACAGTTTGCGACCATTTCTCCTGTGATTAGTCCACTCATTTCCATTTATTTCATTGGATCATATAGGAGGTAAACAATTACAAAGTAAAGTATCTTTTCAGTTCATCCATCGTTTTCAGATTCTTCGTCGATTTCATCAACAGAAAATCAGAACACTATCCGTTTCTGTAACACAGAGAAAAATAACTATTACCGTAGGTTTTCAAGTAGAAAACTACCGATTTGTCGGCAGTATTTTAAAACTACCACGCAGCCGTAGTTTTACGCTAAAAATACGGCTGGGCGGTTGTTTAAACTACCGCTAGGCTGTAGAAAAATAAGTTAGAAAATACCACCGCCAAATCGGTAGTTATTTTTCGGTGTGAATGCCGAACAAATATCAAAAGAAGGCGGCAGCAATTATCGACACACAGCGTTGGCTTGGGGCGCTGAACTCCAAACATCGATCGAACTCGCGTGAAAATTCTAAATTTGACCGTAGTTAGTTATCAAATGCTTGTGAAAGAAACTTCACTCCCTGGCAAGAAGAGAGTCGCACTCTTCGTTTCAGTTGGAAGCCATTATCGCTCAACCCGTCATATTTGCGCTGCTCGACTTGTATATTCCCCATAATTTATATAACTTTGTAATGTGGAAGAATCTTTAACCCGATCTGAATTCGCTTTAGGGATACCTATTGCATTTCCTTGCTCCCAAGTGCTCATTTACTTCATGCATCCAATTTCTCTTTCAGACAATTTGATTGAATGGCTGACACATTATGACATATTTAAGCAGAAAAGTTTCCCTTGAATGTACCCAGTACAGATGTGTCGCACCAACTAGACAGTAACTACACACACAAAGCAATTCCAACACATTGTAATGATAGAGATCAGTTATCACTTGCTTAATCTGGGATCTTCGAAACGTGAAAATAGTTCATGAGAATGAATGTAGATACCATTGTTTTTGCTTTCCTAATCCAGTCTTAAGCGGATGCAAAAACATGCGGTAGTATATTATACTGTCCAGCCCAATCCCCCCAGCGACGCGGGATCCCGGGGATTCCCGGGGATCCCCTGACATCCCCTGGCATTTTTCTAGCTGGAAACGGACGATGGTCTGGCTTTTTAGTATTGATTATTTAAGTTGGTGAATATAACATCGTTTGACATATTCAGTGTGCCAGGAAAAGATTTCTTTGCTGTGAGTTTCATCAACGAAATTACGGAATTTTTCCGCGACCGCAAATTAGAAAATCGAAAATCGCAGAAACGTCAAACCTATTTTCCGGTGGCAGAAAAATTCCGTAATTTCGTTGGTGAAAATCACAACAAAGAATTCTTTTCTCGGCACACTGAATATGTCAAACGATGTTATTTTCACCAACTTAAATAATGAATACTAAAAAGCCAGACCATCGTCCGTTTCCAGCTAGAAAAATGCCAGGGGATGTCATTGGATCCCCGGGAATCCCCGGGATCCCGCGTCAATGGGGGGGATTGGGCTGGACAGTATTTTCTCAAAGATGCATACATATATAAATTCGATCATTCTTGCGCTACAGAAAATTTGACGACTATTTACTAGGGTGTCGCAAATGGGAAATTATTGACAGCCGTTCATTTCTGTCCGTCTGTCTTCATTCCTTAGCGTTCTTCTCTTCATTGCTGCGACTAGGGAACGCAGAATCGCTGGCGACCACCGCGATGTAGAGAAGTTTGACGGCTCGAAATGAACGACTATCAATAATTTCCCATTTGCGATACTCTACTATTTACAGTTATAGTCAAGTCCATTTTGCCCTCATAAAATCCCTTCGAGTGTTTTTGGCCTTATGGTTTACCAGGAATGCATAAATCAGTTCGCATTGTGAATCGAAAACCAGTAAATTGGTCTCTTTGACTCGATATTGCGTTCCATGCCACAGCATTCAATCAGGGAGAGAAATTCACTCGAGATGTAGTTGTCCGTAAAGGCGACCTCGTTCTTACATTTTATATGCTGCTCGTTAAAATGAGTGTGTACTTACTAAGGATTCAAAAACGCCAAATTTATGGTCATTCTTCTCCGCGTTCTCTCATTTGTTCATAGAAAACCGAGCGGTGAAGAAGAATGACGACAAATTTATCGTTTTTGAACTCCTGGTGGTTACTTCCATCTACGGTTGGTAGGCTGACTACTTTATGGGTTATTTTTCAATGTCACTATATATTTGATGATATACACCCAGTGAAACATAATCCACAAAGTAGTCGAACTGCCAAGCACATTTCCATTCTCCAGTCGCTTCTTTCAGCCTATGATCCTGTGTGATATACTGCAAGTGGCACATCTCCTTCTCGCTCTATTGGGTGAGATTCATCTTCCATTTACCTCTATAACTTCGTCTAAGGTATCGCATTCAACGTTCTTCTCATCGTTGTCATCTTCCTCCGCACTCCTCAATCCTTCGCTACATATTCCTTCCTTCTACTAAATTGTGCTATTGTCGATCTGACAGAATCCGCATTGGCAATGATGTCAGCCGCAAGGTAATGGTCACATATACTCAATTTGTTCCTTCAACTTTCATGGAGAGGTAGATACACACCTTTTTCCGAAGATAAGGTTCAAAGACGTTTCTGAAGTAATTAGTTTGTCAATTACTCGTGGATACATATAAATTGTAATTCTTGTGTGAAGATATATGTTTTATTCAATAGTCTAGGTAATCCTAAATAGTTCACGAATGATAGGTAGACCCGCGTAAATGCACAAGTATCTGCGTTAATGGGGCATTTGCGAAATCAGGATTAAAAAAGAATTTGTTTAGATTCGTCGCGTCTTCGCCAGATGTCGTCTATGTCTTCTATGGTCCCTGCACTCTCGTATCCAACCGTTTCTGTTATTCGATGTATGCAGTCATGATTGGATTCCTCTCCCATTCCACAGTGATGCTCTGCATGTCATTCTGGTACAGGTTAGCAAGTTTTTTGTTATAGGACTGTCAACAGAGACCGCGAAGCTTTTAAAAGAAGAGTCTACGGCGTAGACGGCGTATGTGTAGACTCTGTGCTAATCTGTTGGTCCCCAACAGACCTCTTCCCTAACAATAAGGAATGCCTTGATGACCGATATGAAAGAAACGGGCAAAGAGAGACGAGGAAGGAGATGAGCATTCAGTTCATTTCGGAAAAATATCATCTTCTCTATTTTTCAACTTTTAATGGATGACTTGAAAATCCTTTCAACAGCAAAGTTCAAGTGATCATCGAAGTGATCGCTCTCATGTTTACTACAACTCGGTATTACGACGTTGAACCGCATTACAAGTGTAGAAGTCAAGTAGAAAATGAATTTTCCCTTAATAAGTCGATTCAACGTCATTATAGCGAAGAGCAGTAAACATGTAAGCTGATCGCCAACATGAGATATTCAACTTTGCTGTCGAATGTTAATTTGTACATACATTAAAGCTGAAAAAGCCAAAAACATTCTGAAATGATAGCTCCCTGCGCTAATTGAGTGATCCTCTCCCACCTTCCCTCTAATTTGCCTTCTCAATACCCACCGTAATAGGTGAATGAACCGTCTCTTTAATTTATAATAAATTTCCTCGAAACAAAGAAGTAATTCGATCAGGTATTACGTTCTTGCTCACGGCACACCAACGAAGCGAACATTATCCGCTGTTATGCTGATTCTCGGGGTTCCGGCGATTACCGAAATAGTCTGTTGCAATGAAATTCAATCACTAACTGTTCATTTTTCAGATAATCATGTATAGGGCAGTGGAATATGATAACAGGGCAAGAAGTCTTCTACAGTCACTACATCCTGATGTCGACCTGATAGAACACACATTCTTTGGTATTTTTTACCGGATTGATATAAAGCTATAGATTATGTCTTAAGGTACACTGGGCATGGATTGGCACACCATATATGCTCTTATTTACATCTGTGGAATTCCTTTCCCGGCATACATCTTTATTTATAACATGCGAGCCAAGGTGAAAACAATCTGATTGAGCTGACACTTACAAAACACTTTCTTCCGGGGTTTGGAATAATATCTATAGGAATTTAGTGAACCTTCCGGTGGACTCTTAGGACAGATAGGATTGTGACATATGTAAAAAAATATTTAAAATGGAAAATACGGAGTGTCTTCAGGTAAAGAGACTTCTCAATAAAATGGCATCACAGATGAGCTCGAAGACAATTGAGATTCATCATTCTCTAGTCAAAGTAAGAGATCAGTCTAGTTATTTATCTATTAGGATTTCTAAAACGGTAGTAGAGTGCATTCGTCGGTCGTATAATGAACTTATTGTTAGAGCGGTTTTCTCACTCGTGCGATATACAACCGCTGCAGGGGATTCAGACCATAGACGAATGCACTCTACTAACGTTTAGAAACACTGGTATTTACGAAGACTTCTTCAGTATCTATTGCCATTTTCAGGCTCTTTCTATACATGCACTTCTCCCTACAGTATACATAATATGTGTGACCTTTGTGTCTCTAACTTATTTCAAGATCGCTCACACCGACTTCATGGAGGATCTCATTATGCCGGTTTCGCTAAATTTGCTACTACAATCAGTATAGAATTGACAGATTGCAACGATTCCTCCTGCGTTTAATCCACTCATGTCAATTTATTTCATTGGACCATACAGAAGGTAAGATATCTATCACAAAGATGGATATATCATTTCAACCTTCATTTTCAGTTTCTTCGTTGGATTGATATCGAAGAAGATGAAAACTTCGGGGGTGTTTTCCGTTTCCGATGTGCATAACCACGTTCAAACAACGAAGACCCCGGCTATCAAGGCCTCTTGAGTGTCGAAATAAATAATCTACTTTTAAGTTTTAAAAAATATTCGTAAAAGTTTTTTAAAGACTCGCGAAAATGCAGATTTTAAAAAATCCTGCCTAGATAGAAAGTACCTAGATACTTCTGCCTAGATAGAAAGTACTTTTTCATGAGAGAAAAGGACGAAGTATCTGTTACATGTCTATATGACGTGATCATGTCACAATTCATCTTCAACACGTGGCGATACAACCAGCTGCTTTATGCGGAGATCAGAATATTCAGTGACCAAAGAATTCCAAAGTAGTCCGTTTCCTGCTCATCTACGCAAATAATGCCGAAATTTCGTTCATTGAATCCACAAGATGACCCGGAAGCGCTCGGAACTCTGGAATGAAATCCTCGTAAATATCCCGTAATTGGGACACTACCGTATTCTCCGCTGAATGGTACGATGAGATGTGCACACACACGGAATGATCGCCGGCGAAGCGGTAACACACTCCTGAAAGATGCAAGTGAGAGAATGGTTATGGTATGTCGGACCGTATTCAACATACCATAACCATTCTTCGCTACGGCTACGAAACAGGCGCCGATCCACGATCTCTTAGGCTGCTCGTCTTCTCTCATACAATTGGCCATGTTGGGCAACTACAAGATGAAATTACGTTGTTCGTATGATTGTGTATTGGCAGGTAGTATGCAAGATTGGTTGTGTTTCACGAAAGCTACGACTTTGGTGATATAGGATTAAAACATAATCGAGTTCGCATACAATCTGCCAATCCTATTATGACCCACATTGGAAGTGGAGAGTGGCCATTCCTGTTTGATGTAACGGTCAAGGAACGGGGAAGAGATGCCAAGGGCCTGCAATCATCAATGCACATCCATATTTGTAAACAAAGTGTTTCTTTCTCGATTATTTAGATGCAGTACATAATGATCACTGCATCATCAATAGCACTCACGAATTTGAAATATTCACCTTGGAAATGACGAGGAGAACGAATATATGTCGGTCTGCACCTTTGTTCACCATACATTCCTTGTTGTGGGTGACATGCAACTCTGCAGCATCCTTTAGAAGAGCAATGCGTGTTTTCTTCTGAAGGCAAAATGCACTGTCAAACAGCAAATTATTAGACTTTTCCACTCACATCAGATTTGATGTTCAGCATTGAATGGACGAATGCGCAAGATTGTTCAGTAACCGAGCGAAGGGTTTCGGTTCGCGAGTTCCGGTAGAATCTCGCCGATCCAGCTGCATAAGTGTGCACGAATCGGCCTTGATGATTATTGTTCTCTTTGGCCATTATCTCCTCGAGAATAGAAGGGACCTATGGGTAAATGTCATGACAATTGAGGGGAGAAGTTACGTGTTGGAATTCTTATTTGGGAACTACACACATTGCAGCCATTACATTACAAGGTTCAACTGGCTAAATGATTCCAATTGGAGTAGTTACAAGATGATAATTCCAAAATGTCACTTCTCGTATTGACGTATCTACCTAGAACATTTAGGAAACTTACTTTGTACTGTGCCATCTGAATAGCCATTTGAACAAAAGCATCCGGAGAGACTCCACATTTCTTCATCCGACCCTTTCCCCATTCGTTGAAGACGAAAGACACCATGTCCACGTCATCCTTCGCTACAGTGTACGATTCATAGCACCGATTGATTTCGTTTGCCATCTAATTCATAGTGATTTCAATGGAAATTACTGGTTCAAAACTTCGGGGCTGCATTTCGATCTTCAGTCTCTCGGCCAACTTTATTCCGTTCTTCTTCAACTCTTCGATATCAAGACCTTGAGCTTTCTTCAGCTGCTCTTCCATTGATGGATGTCTTAACTTTATTCTCTTGAGATATGGTTAGGACTCTCACCTGGATATCAGCGTATTGATCCAGTGGAAGATTTCGAAAACGTGATCGAACTCAGCCCCGTCAACGACCGAATGCTCTCCGGTACCTCCGAACTAAACGAAATCTCTAAATTCCAACTGTTTTATTCACCGATGACACCGATGGATGCCACCCACCCTTCCGGACTTGGTCGCAACATAATTGAGTGCCTTGTCCACCCAACGATTCAATCCATTACCGACTAACATAGACTTCATGAAGTGGGACAGGCCTTCAGAGGTTGTCTGAAGCTTGCTTACAGTTTCCACCGCTCAAAATCTGTGTACTCACACTATTGTAGTCACATTCGTCATCATCGTCAATTACCAACATGAATATGGCGGATTCGATGAGCTGAAATGACCCTTCGATACGAATCAAAGCCAAATCCACCTTGAGAACTCTTTTGTTGTTTGGAATGTCCTCGAAGAATCGTTTTCTGTTCTCTGCCCATGTCGTTCTGATTGAACATCCATAGATGCTTCTACATGATATCATCGTACCTCTTGTCATGTGTTAGTGCGGGAATCTTTCCCTCTGCACCATCAACCTTCGTGCACTTACGAGACAGCAACTCGTTGAACACACTGAACTTATGTGGGGGTAGGGAGTAGAGACCTCGAAATGACTCTCAATCGACTCACTTAGTGCATTCCTTGTCTCTAACTCATCGCCGAGCAGTTGTCTCTCGCATTTGATAGATAACCGCTCTGCAATGAGTTAGAGAAACGGAATGCACTATGTGAGTCGATTGCGAGTCATTTCGAGGTCTCTAGTAGGGAGTACGTTATTGACAGCCGTTCTTTTCTATTCGCTAACTAGGAAAGTGTCTGAGCCCCCAAGAAATTAGAACCAATGACTATGTGCGCTGGATAGTAGTAAGTTGAGAGTGTCGAACGTGACAGTAAGAGACGCCACCTATGAGCCATTTTCGAGAAACACGCTTCTGACTTCGTGCAACTCGATTTTCGCTTGTTTTTCAAGTCACTCTCCTGAGAACACCGAATGAAATGAGGGCCAATGTCTAAGTGCAATGGACAGCAGTATGATAGGATTGTATAATTCGAATAGTGGGATAATTTTATCACGGCAAATTTTGAAGAAAAAAGTGTCTGAATCGTTGAGATTTTCACTGCACTTGTTTACAGTGAGGTTTAAATCCTGACTTTTCAGACACTTTTTTCTTCAAAATGTGCCGTGATAAAATTCTCTCACTATTCGAATTATACACTCTTATCATACTGATGTCCATTGCACTTAGACATTGGCCCTCATTTCATTGGGTTTTCTCAGGAGAGTGACTTGAAAAACAAGCGAAAATCGAGTTGCACGAAGTCAGACGCGTGTTTCTCGAAAATGGCTCATGGGTGGCGTCTCTTACTTTCGCGTTCGACACTCTCAACTTACTACTATCCAGCGCACATAGTCATTGGTTCTAATTTCTTGGGGGTCTCAGACACTTTCCTAGTAAGTTCACTCAGAGCGGTCGTCTCTGACTTCACA
Organism: Diplogasteroides magnus; assembly: GCA_014805445.1. Taxonomy (NCBI): domain Eukaryota; kingdom Metazoa; phylum Nematoda; class Chromadorea; order Rhabditida; family Diplogasteroididae; genus Diplogasteroides; species Diplogasteroides magnus. Next base: position 6,283 of record JACMIF010002535.1, on the reverse strand, counting down.
GAGACGACCGCTTTGAGTGAACTTAGGCGAATAGAAATGAACGTCTGTCAATAACGTACTCCCTACCCCCACACTACACTGAACTATTATTTTCAGTTGGTAGTAGAAGACGGTTTCTCACTCAGTCAACTCATCCACTGTGTAGATTCGTCCGTTCTCATGGACAAAGTCGACCTTGTATATACCACCATTGAAGATGACAGTGACGTGGCGGGCGATTCCTAACGACAAATAATTTTCTTCCAATAGAGATAGAAAAGACCATAATTCTCCAAGTGATCGACGGTCTTTCCCGGCACTCGAACAACTGAGAACATCCTTTCATAGTGGCGGGCACACATCATTCCCTTACTGGACTGAAATAGTTCTAGAAGGTTATGGAAGTCAGGCTCGAACAGTCATTTTGAGGAAAACTGGCTGTGGTTGATTATATGAAGGTATGGGCTAAAGGCTACAGATTAAGCGCGTTCGCTTAATCTGTAGGAAGAGGGTCGGTTGAGACAGTTCTTTCAAAAGGACTCCAGTCCAAACCAGAGTATAGGGAGGGAGAGTATTATACCGGAACGAAAGTCTGTCTGTCGATGGCCAGACATGTAAGTGCCTCAACGTAGACGATGTTGGCTGCCCTGAAGAGAAATTGTGATCCTTATCAGGATGCAGTAACCCACATGACAGCTTGAGTGGTTGGAGGACACTCGAAATGGTCACCGTGTGCGACTGAAGAGGAGATCAGGAGGCATTCCCTATATTGAGAATAATATTATTTATTAGAGTTTAATTTCACATGCTATTATACTTCTCATTATGTGTGTATTTAAGCATGTAATAGCTATATATTTATAGGCTAGGAACACGAAGTTTGAAACTATCGCTTTTGATATTTTGCGTATTTTTCAATTAGAGGTAAGCCTCACAATCATACTCACCTATTGTAGTGGTACGCGTACTTTTCCCAGAAACTGGTCACGTAGTTTTAAACGAACAGGGAATAAAACTTCGCTACCCTTAATGACAGGCATTACTTCACTGGCATATGACCAGCGAACCATTGCAGTCTTCTTCCCTCATTCGCTTGAAATTCCATGGCTAACTCCTCGATTTCCTTCATCTCTTCGGCACTGTGAAGAGGTTTCATGGATTTCAAATAGCTGCAATATGATAGATGGACTTCATGGTCTTGTCTTGTAAACCTCTTGATAGTTTGCTCCAAATCAGGTACCGAAGGCGACGGCAACAAGTTATCGGTAGATAAAAGACGAAGTTTGACTATACTCAGGGCAGCATTGGGCATCTGCGAGAAAACATTCCCTTTAGACGCCTTTTCATAACTCACCGCCCAGATTCTTGTTGTGATGGATGGTTTCTTAGGATTCTCGAACAGAAATCGCTTGTACTTGAAGTAGAATTGCGTCAGAGTCAATCGTGAAATGAGGACGGGAATGTAAGCTGAGACTATAGAAGCCAATCCTATTCGAATAGGCTGAATGTCCGATAAATATCAAACAATAATTGGTGCCGAAACCTCCTCAATTTGTTCTTTTATCCCAAGGTGAGGGATGAGACAGAGCAAACGAGACTCGGCAGTTCTGGCATAATATGCAGAAAATGCTACTACTGACGTTCCGAAGATCAACGGCGAAATGGGGTAGAGAGCGTTGAATCTATGGAAGAAAGATCGTGAATCAAAAGAAAACCTTCCTCTTACGTAAATCTTATAAGAAGTTCTCTCTAGTAGTCCGGGATAGCTTTTAGCCATATGAAAAGGAGGCTTGACACCACTTATACCCATTCCTGAAGAAGAGTCAACTAAGAGCAAATGAATGGTTATAGATGAATAGTGTGAAGCAGTAGAAATGATAACGTATTACGTGGCGCATAGGAGGCACTCTAAACCACACCGAGATCGGAACACACCAAGCCACAAATTGCTATAATAGTTTTTGGTTAAGTTCCAACTTGAACATTTGAAATTTCCCAGAAGATTCATGAAACAACACGGGGAAATAAACGAAATATTTTCATTTTTTAAATATTTTTTCAGCTGTAAAAATAGTTCAAGTTTATTTCCCTGTGTTTTTATTTAGCAATGTAAAAAGCAGTTCAGAAAAACTTTGTTTTGCAGCCCACCGTTCAATCATGGAGAAACATGGTGACCTCATATCCAGGCAGATTGAAAGCACTAGAAATCATTTTTTCACATCACGATACATCTCCCAATCTCCTCATTTTTTTACCTTATCGCTCCCAACAGAAAATAGACTTTTGTGCCCAAATTCAGGTTCAACGACAGGCATATTTCGCATTACGATTTATCTATTATTCGAAACCCATCTACGTGCATACACGTGATTAACCCATTTGTGCACAGATACTTGAACACAGAACACTTGCGCACAACAAGCCATAACTCATTCAGTTTTCGTTTTCATGAATGTTCATGACAGAAAAATTGCTTGTTTCCATAAGACGAACAACTTTGTTGTTGGTAGTGAATCATGAAAATTAAAACTGAAAGAGTTATGGATTATGCGCAAATGTCTGTGAGCAAGTGTCCCATTTCCATTGTGCGCGCAAGTTTCTATGCGTAAATGGGTTGATCCCGCAGACATGTATCTAGATACAAACAAAAAATAGTTGCAATCTAGATAGGAAACTATTGCATACTAAATGGATTTCTGCCCACTTCCTTCATCGGTGCCCACTCCATTATGTATCCCAACCGAACTGTTATTCCCATTACGCTCATTACGTTTTTGACCGACTGTCTCTCCCTCATTTTGACCACTATTTCGTCGTTTCTGTGATTCACAGGCGTGATTTATAATAGTATATTTCACCTAAATAGACTACTTTTAGGAACACGAGATTCTGAGTAACAGCTCAGCTATTCACAATATATCTCCCCAGGTTTTTGATTGGCAACTAATCACATCTAGTGTTGCCTGGTCTCCATTGATGGAGATTGGTCAGCTCTTTCATGTTCTACACATTTTTCTGTCCTCTGCAGGTTCGAGTACCGAGTAGGGTGTCTTTATCAGTGATATTAGTGTAATTATTATTCGTCTAATCTCCGCGGAGCGGTTGTCTCAATCATGTGATAGACAACCTCGAATGATAATTGCTCTAAAATTAGTGATAGTGACACCCTAGTCACGAATCATTCTTATCGAATCCTCATAACTGCATAGGAATCCTCTTCAATCTCCTTCTCATCATTGTGATCCTCCTTCGAACTCCGCCCTCCTTTGCCACATATTCATTCCTTCTTCTACAATGCGCCATAACAGAAATGGCTGAAAGCACAGCGGAACTTCTTCTCACCATCAGGTCACTATGAAATAATATTAAATTTGAAACATTTGTTTTATAGACTCGTCATATCAAAATCAAACGTCGCCTATTTATTTTATGGTCCATGCACAATTGTTTCCGTTCAATGTTGCGTTGTTCTTTATGCGATTTTGTTGCACATTTTGACACTTTCAACTCTCTTGCTTTCGATTTCCTTTTGGTACAGGTAAGAGCATGAATCCACTCGATCATCTTTACTGTTACGCGTACGTTAGGTACTACGTTTTGATCCGCACCCCTCCAAGCAAATCTACACTCTCTTCCATCATTTGGGTATTGTATTTCCCTTGTGTTGCACAAATGGTCAGTATATGGGAGAATACTTGGTCATAAATACTATTCCAAGTGTTGCTTCCTATACGGAGGATCAAATGATAGAATTGCCAAGGATATCATATCAATAATTCATCCAGATGAAACTTTTGATGCTGAGTCAATGACTGGTATTCATTTCTGTCTTGTAAAATTAAATATCCATCTACATCCGACAGGAATCACATTCTCTAATTGGTACACGCTTGCCTCAAATGCATATAGCGTCGTCTGTCCCACAGTTGCATATATCTTCATAATTGTGATGAGGATGAAGGTGAAGAGACTTTCATACAATATTCATATGGACATTCCAAGGTCAAAAGGCATCTGACTTCGATGAGCCACCAAATGAGCACGAAAACCTTGCATATACACAACATTCTTGTGAAGGTAACAGTTGGAGTTACTAAATCGGTGTAAAAGTGCGTTCATTTGATTTCCACTGTGTGATTGTCTCTATGTTCGATAGACAACCACTCCGAGTTGATTAGACAAATGGGAGATGAACTTCACTACCGGTTTAGAAACGCCAGTAACAGTAACAGGAAGTATCGGCATAATGAAAAAATGATCGTTGAGGCTCTCACCATTCATGCGATAGTGCCCTCAATCTATATTGTGTCTGCGGTCTTGGTTCTCCTGCAGCGTTACGACATCTCACACAGTTCGGCAGTTGAGAATCTGATTATGACCGTGAGCCATTACTGGAATTTACTGGAGTTGAACTAACAAGTCATTTGAGACTACCACCATTCCACCGGTTATCAATCCGCTACTGACAATATACTTCATTGAACCCTATAGAAGGTATTCATAACATTGTACTGCCAGATATTCCAAGATTTATCGCAGATTCTATCGAAAAATTATATTTATGGGCAATCCAAGCTTTACACGAAAACCTACACCATCGTCAATTGCAATGAATTAAAGTCAACGTTCCGCAGTGGCTTTCGCTTTGCAGTCTTTTTTTCAACTTTTTGAGATTGTTTAAGACAGAATCAACTAACTATAGGCAAGTTATTTTACTTTCCCATTGCTCCTTGAACGGAAACGTCTCAAAGAACACATATAAATCCTAGTATCGTACCTAGGGTGCGCCATGCCAATTGCGTACGCCGCGTACGCCACGTACGCGGCGTTCGCCGATTTTTGCGCGTTTTGATCGCATTTGACGACGAAGAGTTGTTTCATCGTTCGCACGATTTGAATCTACGTAAAGTACTTGATACTTCAGCTGACAACACAAAAACAGAATTTTAAAAGCGTGTCGAAAGATATTTTGCCGAAAAACACCTTTTCAGAACATTTTTAATGGTCCGCACAGGTTTTGGATATGGTGTTCCGGTGTTTAGCGTGCTAATTGCTAATTAGCGGTTCTTGGCATTTTGCCAATTTTTCATTTGCGAGAATTTCACCTTTGCTTACGATCGCGGGCAGTTTTTCGTTTTCTAGGCGTATTGCTGCTTCTGTGTATGCTTTTACTGTCGTGTAGAATAGATTCACATGCTCGGAGTAGGGTTTGTTGCGGAAATTCTGAGTTGTCGTTCAAGCCACACATGAAACAATCATTAACGATATATATAAATATTTAATAATTGTTTTAAAAATAAGAAAAATCTAAAGCCTAATAACCGGAAATAAAAATATCTACAGCATAGGTAGTCGTTTCCTCCATTAGGACCCGTTGTATGTAATGACACTCAACAATAAACAGTGCGCAGAGACAGACGATCGACACTTTTTTTTCTTTTTCCTATTGTAAATTCCCTGTAAAAATATCAAGAACAATAAATACAAGCAAACGATCGTTTCGATGAATTTGTATTATTTCCATAGATAATTTGTAAAAACAGTCTTTTATATAATCATCTTTATCTTCGTAGAGCGTTAAATCAGCCGTATTTTTATTGATCTGAGGCAAACACGTCCATTTAGACAATCTAACGGCGAAAAATATTACAGAACCTATTGTAGATTTTCTGCCAAATGGTCATTGGCTCTTCTCCTCTCTCCTTCCTCTCTTCCCATTCCTTCATCTCATTCTCTTCTCTCTCTGCATCTTCCTTCCTCTCTTCCAATTCTACTTTTCTGAAAACAAAATATGATATTAAATCGAATTCCGTGTATTACCGGGAAGGGGGTGGCACAGTAAACTCAAAGTTGTCCAAAAATTCTCAAATTTTTTCTGTGAACTACCCAGGGGTGGGATACACTTCAGCCGTGAGTTCATAATTTTCTCATCAAAATAGACCGATTTTCAAAAATACACTTTTTTAAAATGAAAATTTTGATTTTTGATTTTTGGTCGGCATGCTATATATCATTCGATAGAGCGTCAAAAGTTATGCAAAAAACGGGTCAGGATATTTTCTCAGATCTCAAAACTACGCGAGTTATGACGATTTTTCAGTTTTTGGACGTCAAAAGTTTGCAGTTTTTTGTTGTTTACACCACATTCCTCTCAAAACGGGGTCAAACGCTATATATGATAAAATTCTCCTGACAATTCTGCATTGGATAGGCTACATAGAAATGAAAATTTCTTACACCAATCCATCTCAAATTGCGACGCAAAAGTGAAAACGGTAGTAATCCGAAGGCCCGGGTTCGAATC